>VZQC01002611.1:753682-923092 GCA_009823505.1 Rhizomys pruinosus | reverse complement strand
TTTGTTTTTGTTTGGTTTATTTGTTGTTTGATTTTTATTTTTTTTGGATAGTTTCTGTGTGTTTTTAGATCTTTGATCTTTTTTGGACTATTTTGTGCAATTAGATTCTTTACTTTATTTACTGGTGTTTAGGCGTTTTATTTTGTGGATCAAATGGTGATTTGCATGTCTTGTGAATGATAGGATCCAAAGAGAAATATTGACTTCACAATTGTGAAAATGAGTAGACGCATATATAGTTGATTAGCTATGCGTCAGTACGATATCACGAATGGCGATGGCTCCGACTTGAACGATTTGGAAAGAGGAGGGCACGGGTGAACGATTTGAATGGTAGATCAGTATTCGGAAGATTTGAGATTACCGTGGAAGCACAGCTGTTCAGGGTGACAGATGGGACTCCTGGCTGGTGATGTCAAGTGATTGATGGGATACAAAAGACTACTAATAAAGCGATCAATTTTCTCTCGTACTGGACATAAGGAGGTAAGTTCGTGAACAGTTGTCCAGTTTGAAAAAGGGTGACTGAACTCGATCTTAATGGGGGGCATAAGGAAGAGATCGGTAAATATGATCGTCAGTGATCACGATCATGGTCCGTAGATCGACAATATCCGAGAGTCGACTGAAGACAGAACCCACGTCATTGGGATGACCTGATCCAGAGCGTAATAGATAGATCTCCGGATGTGTGAAGACGAGGTGATAGGAGTTCGGAGTAGATTTCCAAGAAAACCTGTTCTGTTGAATTAGTGTCAGAATGAAGGATCATAGTCAATCGAATCATTGAAAGTGCTGAGTGTGATGTGGTAATGGATAAAGGTGCAAAGACAGGTTTGTGCCCTGAATGTCCACTAGGATGAATAACAAGATGGAGAATGATAAGAGAGACCCATGCCTGTAGTGACGATAGAAATGATATGATATCGGGCGAGCGCAAAATGGAGGAACCCATATCCTCAGTAATTGTTCAGTGTCTCCATCAAGGGCGAGATCGGATTGTACCGGTGATTAGTCAGTGATGAACCAACTCGTTGGGAAGAGAAGATATGATTCCGATCCCTCTTTCTATCTTACATACAACATGTAGATGAATAGACAACATTTCCCTATCTGGATCGACACCCGTTTGTGGGAAGTGATATTGATCACCTGGCACACGAAACATCCTCCAAAATCGACATACGGGATAGACCACGGCCTGAAAATGTATATCAGACATGATCTAGGAATTGATAACGTCTAGAACATAATATAAAAAGATTGCACAATAATTATTATCCATCGATGTCCGCATACGCTCTGTGTCAGACGCATACGGTCACAGCTTGCTTCTATACTTTAAAGCTCCTAACTCCACATCAGCATCGTAGGACCAGCCGCGCTCATCACTGACCGTGGTGATTACAGCAGATAACCCATCGGGACGGTATCCATCGAAATCGATTGACACGGTGTGTTGATGTCTAGTGGATACTAATGAAAGTCTTGAGTAATGGCACACCTTGAATGGAGAAAGAGAATAAAAAGGAAAGGGCAGGGAGAATAAATGAATGGTCAGCTTATTCCTGATGGGAAATACTGAGTGGTACGGATTTGGACAATGTACAGTCAACACCCGATGATGGTATACACAAGGATCCATATGGATAGTTCAGTGATCCTTAAATAGAGTTCGCTTAAGCTAAGATGAGATTATCCTATCTAAGCCCCTGGGTGCTACATAGACTCAAAACTAGATGAAAGAGCACAAGTGAAATGACCATCTCATGTCCTCTACAGTCACAGCTGTCACAAAAAGCAAGCATTGATTGAGGAAAGGTGAGCCTCCGCAAATGTCCTGAAGAGATTCCGGAGGTAGAATGGAAACCGATTATGGAAACAGGCCACGGGTAAGAGGAAGAGAATATCAAAAAGTCAGAGCAGCGATAATGCTCCAATGAAATATTGAAAACCATATCTATACACTGACAGTGCATCAACATCCGTAGAGACTACTACTAGGTTGATAGCGGTTGTGGACCAGCAATAGGTGGCTGGGATGGTGATGTTGAATAAATCCAAAAGTAATATCACTTAGTTCTAGTTAGAATAACTATTCCACGATAATATCTTCTACTTTTTAGAAACAAAGAAAACAATACATCCACACAAAAAAATCAATGAAGCCAGAAGTTGGTTCTTTTGAGAAGATCAAACCAAGATAGAGCCGAATGCACCAGTCGTAGCATAATACCAAAAGAGAAGGAAGAGAGGCAGCTACAGGTATTTTAGCAGTCCGAATGATTACAATTGTGATTGAACAAGGCGAAAAAGGTTGATTCAAAACGATTGAAAAGGAAGCGGGATAGGATAGTAAGTTGTCAGATGGAAAATACCAAGAAAATGCCATTATATGGGGGAGTGATCTAACAGATGATCATTTTACAAGAAATCGCGAGACATGATTCCTGGAAGTATTATGATGTGCGAGATTCGAGTGACCTTAAGTTTTGAAAACGCTAGAGTATGGAAGAATAGTGACGTGAATATTCTTGGTATATTTGGCCCTCTGGGAATTTCACCCAAAGCTCAGGATCCCAAGAGAGCAAGGATTTAATGACGTCACAGAGCCTTTAGCAGGACCAGCCATAATACATACCATACATCGACGAAATAGAGGAAACAATGTAGCTAGAAGCCCTTCTCCCCAGGACTGTATTCTTGTGAAATAAAGCCCAGGAGGAGCATTCTACGCCCAGACACGTTTTTCGCAGACTTAGCAGACATTCTAACATAAACATTTAACAAAAAAGACCCTAACAAGGATTCCGCTTTAGATTGGTGTATTTGATCTAGAGTAATGTCATACCTGTTTTAGAAGTTATGATCCTTCTTACTAACATATGTAACCTCCTGAGGTATAGCGAGAGGCAAAAATTTTCTCCCAATCTTCTATGAAGCCCAGCATCACCTATTATACGAAACCATGCAAAGATCCAACTAAAGGAGATTATAGACCCATCTCCCTCATGAACACAGATGCCAACACTTCTAAACAGGATACTGGCAAATCGTTCATACAGACCACAGCAAAGAAAGATCCAAATCTTCATCATGACAACAAGTTGGATTCATACACAGAATGCAGGGATGGTTCAACATAAACGAAAATCAAAACATCATCAAAACACATAAATGGAATCAAAGACAAACACCACACCATCATCCAATTGAATGTCGGAAAAGCTTTGACAAATCCAGCATCCCTGTCAAAATGCTTAAAGTCCTAGAAGGAATGAGATTGGGAGGGATCTTTCCCCTCAATTAATCAAAGCCATATACAGGAAACCGCAGCACAATATCATCCTAAATGGGGAAATGACAGAAAACAGTCCCGTTAAAGGTAGGAACTCAGCAAGGCTGGCCCCTGTCCCACTCCTCTTCAATATAGTGTCTTGAAACATTGCTAGGCAATAAGGCAAGAAAAGGATATAAAGGAGTACTAAATTGGAAAAGAGGAAGTCAAACTATCCCCTATTGCTGAAGATAGATTGTTTTACCTTAAGGGGGATGCTAAAGCTCCACACAGAAAACTCCTAGAACTAAGATTACACTTTCAGCAAGTGGCAGGATAACAAAATAAACATGTAAAAAATCATGGCCTTCTCTTTACACCAACAACAAGCACTGGAGAAAAGAATTCAAAGAGCTTTCCCACTCACAAAGCCTCAAAAACAAATAAAATACTAGGAACAAACCTAACCAAAAGACCCAAAGCAGTCCGGGTAAATCTCAACTCATAACAAATTTAATTTTCAAACACCTAATATTATATAACTAGTAAAGAAATTGGAAGAAGACCATCAGAAGATGGAAAACGTCGCCCAGGCTCATGGATTGGTGAAAATTTAACATTTGTTAACTAACTTTAATCGTCCATTTGTGTTGATTCTTCCTGCCACACTACTTGTTATATGATTATTTCTTATTATATAACAGCAATCCTACTATCAAAATCCCAAATATGAGTTTTCTTTTTTGCTTATGGACTTAAGGGATATCTAAGGGTTTGTTGTTTTTGGTAAATTTACATGTTGTGTGAATAAACAAATAGACTCCCAGGAACGTTGTTTCAATATAAACCTCTGGTGTGAAAAGTAGTTACTAAGAGGCATCGTCTTGAATAGTACCAGATGGGAAGCTGGGTCTTCTAAACTATTGTATCATCGGCCTTAATGTGTTTCAGTTTGCTGGTTGAAGGAAATGGGTCACAGCCGCTGGTAACTGGGCATTACAAAACAGACCTGGTTGATTCCAATTCCTGGTTTACTACCTATTAAAACCGGTAAGATATACATGATCTGCAGTACATATTCAATTGTTCTAGCTGTCACATACTCTTCATGGTATTTCTATGTGTGTTTATCTAAGGGGGTCGCAAGAGAATGTTCCACTAGTGAGACATGCAACAAGCTATAACAGCGATCTAAATCACAGATAATACAAGTGTGTTGGTTCACCATATCAGACTCAGAGAATCACCGAGCTGTTGTTAAGACATTCCGCCATCGTAAATTTATTACACAATCTTTGCAGTTAACTCTTTTATCTTTCTTGCTTATTCGGCTGCCTCGCTCATACAAGACAGATGGAAACATCCAAATGTGACGTTTCATAGCAAACTTAGTACTCAGGCTCGATGAAAACAGAACACTCTGAAGGCAATAGAAGAAAAGTTGCAGCAGACTACAATATATAGGCATAGGAAAATACATCCTAAATCAAACAGCAGCTAAACAAGAAATAAGGTCGGGACACTGACAAATGGGGAAACCTCGTATAAACTCAAAAGCCCTTTGTTCATCAAGAAACGAATCAAGGAAGTGAAGAAGAAATCCCACAGAGTCGGGAGGAAACCTTCACTGCAGATACATCTGACAAAGGCATTGGATTTCCAGAATATATAAACTACTCAAAAAACAAGAAAAAGAAAAAAGACCCACTCAATAGAAGGAGGCAAGAACTGAACAAGACTCAACAAAGTGAGAGGAATTAGAGATGTCTGAGAAACACCTTAAGAGTGTTCAACATCATAACTAACACATTAAGGAGACTGAAGTAAAAACAACTTTAAGATATATCTTACTCCAATAAGAAACTGGCTAGGATCAAGGAAAAACAAATGTACCAAGTTGCTGGAGGAGAGTTGTGGGTAAAGGGGAACACTCATCCACTGCTGTTGGGAATGTAAACTCGTGCAGCCACTATGGATAAGCAGTGTGGAGAACGCCTTGTGGAAGACTTGGAATTGAACTTGCCACCTGACCGAAAAAAAAGGCGGGGAAGAACCCCCCATACCACTCCTGGGCATGTACCCCAAAGAACTCTGCCACACAAAGAATCAGCATGCATCCCATGTTTATTGCAGCTCTCGTTCACAATAGCACAGGAGCTGGACCAAACCTAAATAAGGCCCTCAACTGAGGAGTGGAATAAAAAAATGTGGTACATCTACGGAATGGAGTTCTATGCAGCAGTAAAGAAAGAACGCATCCTTTGCAGGAAAATGGACTGGAGCTAGAGACATCATGCTGGTGAAGTAACAGTCCACAGAAAAAAACAAAATAGAACAAACAAAAAAAAAACGACGAATGGGTATCCCTCATCTGTGGATGCTTAATGCCATTAGCCTAGTTGTAATATTTCTTGTGACACGGGGGCCCCTTGAGGCTTTTGTCCAAAGCAGTTGGATGATGCACAATTGGAAACAACAACAACACTAACAGAAAGGACTGCATCAAAGAACTGACTGAAACAGTGAACTTCTGCTCAAAACAGTCAACTTCCTCATGGAGAATATTGAGAAAGACTGAGAAAGAGATGAAAAGCATGTTTGGCAGAATGCATGAGCTCTGGCGGGGTGGGGGAATGGGTGGGAACACGGGTCTAGATTTGTTAAAAAAATAAAAATAAATTTATGTGAAAAAAAATAATAAAACTAGATCAAACTTAAAAAAAAAAAAACTTAAACAGCCAAAAGAAAGCTCCTAATATACCTTCCTAAACCTGCACATTCATAAAAGAGCTTTCCATTCTAGGAAATAACACCTCTGTCCATCTCAGTGCTGAAACTCCAAACTCATCCTTATGTTAATGAATCAAGAACAAATTGTTAAGGGACCAGAAGTTGGCTTAGCAGCTAAAATTGCTAGCCACACAAGTTTGATCTTTAGAATCTATGTAAATATCCACATATGGTGGCAAGCACCTGCAATTCCATCACTCTTTTGAGGAGGTAAGAGGTGGAGATAGGAGAATCATCTTGGAGCATGCAGTGTATCAGCAACAATGGTGAGAGAGCCTGCCTCAACTAGGGGGAAGGTGAGAACCAAGCCCTGAAAACTGTCCTCAGCACATGCGTGCGTGTGTGCATGCGTGCGTGTGTGTGTTTGTGTGTATTTGTGCTGGGTCATAACATATCTGTATTCTTATTAGGGAACGAGGTAAAACAGATTTGAAAGCATGCACCCTATGATACTGCCTTGTTTATGATGGAGTTCCACATAGGACTGTAGTCAATGTGGTACACAGTTGTTCTGGGCTCTGGGGACAGGCCCACCTTAGCATTTTCAGGGTCTAGGGCAGCAATAACAAATAAATCCCTATTCTGTACATCTAAGTATTTGAGTGTTACCATCAAGGTCTCATTTGGCCCACTGCTTGCCTAGCATGCATAGAAGCCCCCACTTGTGATTCTAACACCTGAGAGATGGAGGAAGAAGGATCAGGAGTTCAAGGCCATCTTTAGCTATGTAGCTAGTTGGATATCAGCCTGGAATACATGAGACCTTGTCTCAAAATGTTCTTAACAAGCAAATAAACTATCAAATGAAATATGTTGTGTGTTCCTACTTGATAACATATATTCCTGTTTCGTTGCTTATGGCACATGTGACCTTCTTGGCCTGGCTCCACTTGGTGCCTGCAGCTTTCTTGCCTGCAGCTTTCTTCCACAAATGTCCCTCATTTCTGGCATCTCCTGTACCCCAGAGTCTCTACTGCTTCACCTTTACAACTTCATGTAATGGTCTCTCAGGGTGTTCTTGTAGAAACTTCAACCCTGCACACCGTGCCTAGTTTTGGGAGGTTGTCTGGAACCTAGGTGCAGGCCCTCACCACTTTCTTTGTCTCATATCTTGTACACCTGAAAAGGCAGTGTCATGTGAACTTTGCCAAGTTCTGCTGCCAGCTCCAGATGTAGCCTGGCCCCCTAGATCTGTCTGCCTTTAAGGCTAAGATTAGGAAAACACTTTCCTGGGTGGCCTTAGTCTCCCAGGATGCCATGGGGGAATCTCTTTATTAAGTCCTCTCTTTTCATATGAAAGTTTTCTAAATGCTTCCACCTCCTAGCTCTTGAGGGGTGAATGAGGTCTTGTTCTTATTGTCCCAGTTAAACCCCAAGGCTTCTCCTTAACTATGCTTATCTCTTAATCACAGATGTTTTCTCTGGAGAATATAATCGGAACACCAACTGATTCTTGGCTAGTGTACAATATGGATGCCTTCTAGTCTGATTCCTGATAGGGTTTAATTCCCTTGTGAGCAGTCTTCACTTCCCAGCTGTCGTTTGTCGTCTGGTCCTCCACACTCTCACCACAGTAGCCCCCTGAATTCCTGCTGGGACCATTCTAGGGTTTCTCAGGCAATCACCCCACCTCTTGGTATCAATTTTTCATATTACTTTTCTTATGGTTGTGACAAATACTTGACAATAAGACACTCAAGATAGGAAAGGTTTATTTTGTCTCCCCATTTGACAGTATAGTTATAATGGAAATATGGTAATTAAGGACTTTGGAGGCAGGAAGATAAGAAGACTGAAGATAAGAATGTTGAAGGCAGCCGGGCGTGGTGGCGCATGCCTTTAATCCTAGCACTTGGGAGGCAGAGGCAGGCTGATCTCTGTGAGTTCAAAGCCAGCCTGGTCTACAGAGTGAGTTCCAGGCCAGCTGGGGCTACAGGGAGACCTTGTCTCAAAAAGACCAAAATAAATAAATAAATAAATAAATAAATAAATAAAAATAAATATAAAATAAATAAATAAATATAAAATAAAGGCATGCACCACCATGCCTGGCAAATTAAAAAAAAAAAGAATGAAGAAGGCAGGCAGGAGTCTTGCCCTCTGTGGTCACCAAGAATAGAACTCTTTCTCCTAGAAACTTTTCCCAGGACAGAAGTCTTTGTTTCTCCAGGATGCTGAATTCCCTTTGTGCTTTCATGTTTTCTGTAAACCACTTACTTTGATTACCACTTATGTGTTATATGCTCTTTGCAAGACACCAAGGACTCAGTCGAGCTGCTGAGTCCTGTATGGAGCCATCTGTGGGTCAGTCCCGCTAGCTGAATCGTAAATAAACTCCCTCTCCCTACCAGACGTTGGCTTTGGTCTCATGATTTTTCATTATGGTGGGAAAGGCATGGTAGCGGAAGTGGGAAACGGCCTGCTTATACCTGATCAGCGAAGAAAGAAAGGGGATTTCAGCAGTGTGCACCCAACTTTCTTTTTCCTTTTCTATTTCAGTCTGTGAGCTCAGCCCAGGGGATGGTACAATTTACAGTCAAGGTGGGTCTTCTCCATTCAGCTCATCTTCTCTGGAAACCCCCTTACAACCATGCCCAAAGGTGAGCCCTACCAAAGTGCTCAGCGTTTCTTAATCCAATCAAGTCAACAGTGAAGATGGACTACCAACAAGGAGCTGCCATTGGTAAACCAAGTAAAAATAAGGAAACTGAACCAAAATATGCATGTGATCTTGGCTAGATTTCAGAAGGTGCTAAGGCATGACTGTGAGAACTAAGTGGGTTCAGGATGGATGTGGAAGAACCTGTGGATGGGAAAGGTTCCTGCCCCCACATCAGGAACCACTGTGAGAGGGCATGGCAGCAGAAATGTGTAGTGTTTGTTCAAAGCTCAAGATATAAGGGAGGAGAGTGTATTTAATCTAGTGTATAGTAGGTGCCATAGAAGGATTGGGAAGTATGATCCTAGATTAAAGTCATTGTATAGGGAGATCAACATTTAATGCCAGCCGAGTTGAAGGTTGAGGAAAAGAGTTGAGAGATTATTTTGAATTCCTTCTATTTTTGTTTCTTTTTCTGTTACCTCCCTAGCAGACTGTGAATCCAGAAACTACAGAAATTAGCTTGATGGAAACAAATGGGAAGAGAGAGTAGAAAGCCAGCCTGTCATTTTATGGCTGCTAGAGACACTTAGGACAGATAGAATAGCTGGTTTATATGGTGACCAGTGAAGAGTTCAATGCAAGGCATGAGCACATTGCATTTCAGATGTTGGTGAGATGCTGAAGTGGGGCGCTCAGCAGGTAGTTGTAAACTGAGGTATGGAGTTTAGGAAATAGATTATAGAGTCTTCATTTAAATTTGAAAGTTGGCACTGTAAGAGTGAAAAAAGAACTAAAGGAAAAGACCCTGCTTCAAGATTCCATATTAATAATAATTAGATATATTTAGGAGAAGTGGCATCATCAGCCCTTAAAAATTGACAGCTGTCTTGAAGAGAAGTGCCTGGAGTGGAGAGAGGAGCACTTCAGCCAGTGGACAGAGGAGCACTTCAACCAGTGGACAGAGGAGCACTTCAGCCAGTGGAGAGGGCGCCAGCCCCTGCTTCACAGGCATCCGTCCTTCTCTTGTATTCTGTACTGGTTTGTAATCAAATCTGTCCAGAAACAGTAATCCCGGAGATGGCTGACAATTAATTACCTATATGGCTAATTCAAACTTCGTAATTAGCCTGGAGTATTTCCCCATAGCACTTACTTGGCAAGAAGTAAAGTAACCAGAGGTAGAGCTCCATGGTTCCGCCCAGGCCAAGTGCTGTCCAAGAACCCGTGGAGTACACTGATCGCAGGAAAGCCTTCCACAGTTGGGAGCTTCAAAGGGAGTCTAGCCCTCTTGAGGGGTAAGTGCTTACAAATGAGGAAATGATAATTTGTCTTGTTTGCTAACTAGTCTTCAGCTAAAAAAGAAAATATTAGCAAACCACAACGGAAGTCAGGAGTTGAGCAAACATATCTCATGAGAATAGGTGACGGGTTCAAAGGGCCTCTAAGAAGCTTTTAAGACTATAGCAACAACTAGGCTTTGAAACTTTTTCTCAGAGGGGCCTTCCATGATTTCTGTATAGTAATTGGTGTCTGAGCTGAAGCCATTTACTCTCTCCCTATCTTCAATGCAGTAGAACCTCATCACCAATTTTCCTCAAATGACAAAGGCTTTATGGACTGGGGCTTGGGTCCAAAGACAGAAGAAGCTGGTTGAAGTCTTTACAAGTTACCAGTTAACTCATCTGATGAGCACCTACTATGAAGGGTGCAAACCACGGACTTTGAGTAATTCACTACTTTTCTTTGAACTTCAATTTATTTTTCTAGAAAATAAATGAAGATGAGACATGATGACATTTGGTACCCTGACTTGCAGAATGTCAGGGTCTTTTTTTAAAAATTTTATTTATTTCTCTATGTGTATGAATGTACTGTCCGCATGTAGGTTTGTGCACCTGTGTTGTGCAATGCCGCAGAGGTCAGAAGAGGGTGTCGGATTCCCCTGGAACTGGAGTTCTCCTGGAATTGGAGTTTCAGATGGTTCTCAGCCGCCATGTGGGTGCTTAAGCATAGCTTGCTCAGTGCCTCAGCAATCTCCACCCTCATTTTCCCCAATCATCTCTAAAAGGTGATTCCCTCTGGCACAGCTCCGGGAAGCAGAGGGGCGATGCTAAGAGTACAGCGTGACAAGCAATTCTGTCTGAAGTCTCAGCAGTCTGGCACAGGTATCTTTCAGGAACCCTGGTGGCAAGATGAGGCCTACTGATGGAGAGGACAGAAACAGGTCACAGGCACAGGACAACAGCTTTGGCTTCAAGTCAGAAGACCTGAGTCCTTGTCCTGGCTTGATGCTACCTAGCTTTGTGCAGGCTTACCTGGGCCTCAGTGTTCCCACTGATAAGATGGGCATGGTCCCTCTTCTGTTTAGTACATATCTCTTTTATGCTGCCCAGAAGAAATCACAGATGTTGAAGCTATAAAAGCCCTTAAACCTGGGGATGTGGAGGTGGGCAAAGCTATGACTATTCAGAGAATTCCCAGGCCTTCCCTTCACGGTGTTCCTGCTCCAGGGTTTCCTGCCTCTGATCCTTACACTGTTTCAGGGGCAGGCGGATGACGGAGTTTTCAAGCTCTTCAGTGGCTGCCTGCATACCACTGCCCACTCACCAGGTTTACCACGTGCTCTCCGAAACATAACAATTTCCTTTGCCCTGAGGTTGTACGTGAGCTTAGAGCAGGTGCAGAGGAAGAGGAAAGAGGAAACGTGGGTGTTGGCTGACAGCCCTGCCTGACTGTCCCTCCCCAGATCTCCACTAGCTCAGAGCAACCGGCCTTCTTATAAATCGTGCTGTCATTGTCCTTTGATTCTAGGAATTTAAAATTTTCCTCCCTGATTTTTTTCGGTGACACACTATTCATTCAATGTGTATTATTCAGTCTCCATATACTTGTATAGTTTCTCTTATTATTGGTTTCTAACTTTGTCCTACCAAGGTCTAATAAGAACCAAGAAATGAGTCTGCTTCTTTTTTGTTTGTTAAGAATTGCCTTGTGTCCCAGAGTGTGGTCAGCTTTAGCATCTCGTCTGTCTCATTATCTGTGTTTCTGGCCTTGAGGAGCGGTGGCTTTCAAGGCACTGCATTTTCTCATGGTTTTTCCTTGTGGTTTTGTACATCTGTCAGAATGATGTGTACTCTGGTTTCTGTTTTTCCCATTTCCCACTCTTTTTATTTCTTTTATTTCAGGTGAGTCTCCCTGGAGAGTTGTTTTCTCGAGCTATTTAGGAAGGATGCAGACCGCAGCAGCAGACTCAAAGACGTGACAACAGTCCTGGTGTGAGCTTGTGGCAGCAGACACTTCTGTGCTTCATGTATGTTCTCAGTCAGGTTCAGAGAGAGCAGTACCATGGTATTGATTTGGAAAAAAAATCATTAAATAGTTCTTTAGAGCTAAGAGAATTAATAATTAAGAAATAAAAGAGGAGTGACTGGGAAAGGGGAAAGGGGAAATTAAGTTGGAAAAACTGTAAGAAACTTATGAAAAATAATAAAGTGTTATAGGATAGGTGTAGAAAAAGAAAAAATGGTCATATGTAGGAGCTTCTCTTGCTACAAGCAGGTTCCTGCTAAGGGAAGGGGAGCACAGTGCCCACCTGCAGCCACTGTAGGGAACTAAGCCCTTGGCACAGAGGTCAGTTGGTTACTTTCATAACCCAACCTGAGAGGTACTTCCAACTCAGGTCCTTAGCCTGGGAAAATGGAGCGTTTCCTGTCTGGCTGTACTTTTCTTACCTGCCCAAAGACTGCTGGTCTCTGGACAAGAATTTCAGGCTGATGGCTGATGGCCTATCTTCAGCCTACGCCCACTCACAATTCACTTCACAGCTGGTGACCTGATAGGTTACCAGGTTGGTGGTCTGATGGACCGCCATCCAACCCACTGGCCACGACACTCGAAATCCAGGCCTGCTTCGACCTGTATGTGCATAGAAATAATGGCCGGAATTCTGTGTAATGATGGTAATAGAGAATTTGCTTTATTGCCTGCTGCAACTCACTTTTATAAGCAAAAATAATGTCAGCTCCCAGAGCCAATCACAGACCCCCAGTTACGAGCCATGGTATACTGCGGCTCTGCCTAGCATCATGTGCCTAGGCCATGTTGCTTGCTCCCTCTTGGGGTGGGGTCAGAGAAATCCTATGAATTCCACATGATGGACTGAGGGGTGCTAGCTGAGAACTAGCCCCAATTCAAACTGGATCTTCCCACAGCCATACAGGCCTGTTTAGATGAGACTGAAGCTACAATGAAGCAACTAAGCAATTAAAGCGTGAAAGTAAATATTAAAATTTAGAATGAAGAAATAAAGGGAAATAGAACATATAACGCTTTTCCTAGTTGGGATGATTCAGTTTCTCATTTCTCCCTCTACTCCTCTTTTATAGCAGTCTTTGTTGGGGGGGTTCAAACAAGTCAGATCAGCATGTCTTCTCTGTGTGGGGTTCTACTTTCTTCAGGAGTTTGCTGTCAGCTGAAGCTCCATCTTTGTGTACTGGGAATCTGCTTTGCATGTGGGCTTTCTGTGAGGGTGACGTGGGTGGCACACCCACATTCCTGTTTCCTTTCTGTGAGGGTGACGTGGGTGGCACACCCACACTCCTGTTAACCTTCGCTGCTCTGTACTCTCTTCCCAATTGAACCCTGGCTGTTTTTGTTGCCAGGATAGTACATTTTAAAAAAAATCTTTTATTCGTTATTTTTTATATTATGTGAACAAGCATTTTGCCTGCATGTGTGAAACTATACCACGAGCATGCTACACCTGTGAAAGACAAAAGCAGATGTTAGATCCTGGGAACTAGAGTTATGGACAGTTGTTAGCTGCCATATGGGTGCTGGGAACTGAACCCAGGCCCTCTGCAAGAGCAGCCAGTGCTTTTAACTGCTGAGCCATCTCTCCAGGGTTGGTGTCCTACAGCTTTTGCCTGAGAATTTTTGCATCCATCAAGGAGACTTTCCTGTATTCTCACAAGCCTAGGCAGTGACAGAGCTCGTGTCTCTCAAGTTCCTCAGCTAGCTGCCATCTGAGCACTTGCAGAGGAGTACTTTCACCGAGTTTCCCAGAGCTCTAGCTTTCTCTGACAACACAGTATCCAGCTCCTGGCTGTAATTCTGAGACTAGCCAGTCTCTCTCTCATATACCACTGATTTAAAAAATTATTTATTTATGTGTATGAGTGTTTCTATGCATGTATACAAGTGTACCAAATGCATGCAATCCTCCAGAGGTCAAAGACGGCCTTGGTCCTGGACTTGGACTTACGGATGATTGACAGCCTCCATATGGGTGCTGGAAACCAAACCCAGACCCTCTGCAAGAGCAGCCAGTGCTTTTATCTGCCGAGCCATCTCTCCAGCCCCATAGTTTGCCATTCTTTTGGTGTTCAGGAGGAAACAGTGCCCCCCTGGCAGTCACCACCAGCGGCCACCACTGGTGGCAAACTTACAGACATCATCATACTTGTCTTTTCCATGGGCCACCTGTCCTTATTTCACCACACTTTTCTACTGTCCTTTGTATGTTTCTGATATGCTTCAAGTCTTTCTCTCATAGGAAGTCTATTCATTTTTATCTTTTTAATCTTTTTTGAGACAGGGTCTCCCTGTAGCCCCAGCTGGCCTGGAACTCACTATGTAGACCAGGCTGGCCTTGACTTCATAGGAATCTTTTTGTCTCTGTCTCCCAAGTGCTGTTTGGGATTAATGGTATGCATCACCACGCCTTGCTCATTTTTATCTTGACTTTTCTCTTTCATTTGGTCATACAGAGGTAACTTTTGGTCTGCTATCTTACCCAGAAAGCTTCTCTTTTACTTTTATTTATTTATTTACTCATTCATTTACTTTTGAAACAAGGTTTTGTTATACAGTCCAAGTTAGACTACAACTCACAGTATTCTGTCCTCAGCCTTCCCAGTGCTGCGACTGTATGTGCCTCTACAACCAACTGCAGTGGAGGAGACTCTCTAGAGCACATTGGTGCACATGGACGAAAGATTGTCTTTCATTCCCGCTTTAGATTCATGGCCAACTTGGGGCCAAGGGCCCCAGTGTGCCTTTTATCTAGTTGTGCCCTCTCCTACATAGATAGTATTCTTTCTGAGATAGTCCCTTGTGATTTTTTATGGCACAGAGTCCCTAGCATAGTTAAGTATTTCAGGGAAACTTGGGAGGGGGGGTAGGGTATACTAGATGTTTCTTTGCCTTAGGAACCAGATTCATAGATTTAAGCATAGGTGATTTCTCTTACATTCTAATATTAATGATTAATGTTCTTGGAAGAATTTTTCAGCCTTGAGTTTTGGAAAATTCATGAATTAGAGTTTTTTTAACTTTATAAAATAAAACAACCACTATAACACTTGTCTAAGAACTGCTGGACCTTGATAATGCATAGTCATACCTTCAAAAGATAATTTAAGAACTTATCTTTTGGGGAAATTTCTTTGTCATCAGATATTTAAGTAGCTCCCTGACTGGCTGAAGATCATTGCTAATTTGCTTCTCATCGTTAACCCCAGCTGTTATCTCTTCTACTGGGAAGAATGTTCTCCCGCCAAAATTCAGGTCCTCCTGCATACCAGCTTTCACTTTCACATGGAGCCTCCTCTGGAGAAGACGGGCTTTGTCTCCTATACTTGATATCCCCTATTGATAAGACCTAGGGATAATATGAGATTGCCTGTGGTTTTAGGAACATTTCATGGCCTTTGATTGTAGGGACTGGGATAGGATGTGGATAAGCTCAGAGTTGGGTTGCTAGTTATTTGTATAAGTGTAGTGACTGTATCTTAATCTTCTGCCACAGGGAGAGCCCTTCAGTGGCGCTGCCAGGAGCTTGGGCAATGGGGTGGGATGAGGAGAATGTTATGATTACAAGTGACAGTGACACATCTAGTCAGAGATCTCTTGGAATGACTTGCTATCATTACAGGAGAAACTAACACTCCTAAGTCACGGCTTCTGTTTCTCCTGCTGGGGAAGGAACCTAAGACTCTGATCCAGGCCAGGGCCAGGTCTGTAGTCCAGAGAATGAGAAGACCTGAGAATGACTGAAGGTCAAGGAAGGCAGTGTCTGTATTCCAGGTGCCCAAGAACATTTGTGCCCAGCCTTTGCTCTGGCCGAGGCTTGGTTTGCACATATGTTCTGGGCGGCCTAAAGTGGGAACCAGAGGTCTGGAGGACAAATGCAGTCTGAGCCTCATTGGCGGCAATCATAGCCTTTTAATGATTAATTAATGATATTCCTGATTTGTTACTGCCAGCCTTTGAAGTGTAGAGCTTGGAGAGGAAAAGTCCTTTGATTTGGCTCTTAGGAGAGCAGCTGCCCCCTGGATCCATCTTGGGAGATCAGCTGCCCCTGGCTCCATCGTCATCCTTTCTGATCAAAACTTTGCAAATACAGCGGTTATATATATGTGACTTATCTTAGATCCACATCAGTTCTCCTCCTCCTCCTCCTCTTCTCCCTCCTTCCCCCTCTTCCCCTTCCTCCTCTTCCTCCTCCTTCTCCTCCTCCTCCTCCTCCTCTTCCTCTTCTTCCTCCTGGTTTGAGACAGGGTCTCCTGTATCTCAGGCTGCTCTCAGACTCCCTATGTAGCCAAGGATGTCCTTGAACCTCTACCTCCTGGATGCTGGGATTGCAGGCACATCCATCATGTCTGCTTTGTTCTTTTAATTCTAAATCTCTCCCCCCAATAATAAGCAAAGCTTTGTAGACAGATCCCAGGTCAAGAGGGCAGGAGTTGTCAAATCAGGTTTGATACTAGTTTATCTCACTGGGTGCCCTAGAGAAAATCTGTTCCCATCTCAGAACCTCTGTGTCTCTATGAGATGGGAAGATGATGCCTTGGACTGCAGGCATTTTATTACTATGTTGCTCAATAAGGGCAGAGGCCAGAGCATACATGTTGAGGGACAGTGTGAAGATGGAAACTGGGAGGAGACGGGACTCGTTCAGTGATGGTCACAGAAAACCTGAGGACTGGGTCCCAGCCTTTAGCAGATACCTGGGTTCCTATAAGATTTCAGATGTGTCTTTTGAATGAAAAAGAGAGGAAGGAAGAAGGGAGAGATGGAGGGGAGAGAAATGATGCTGACACCACGTTATAAAGGGGGAGAGGCTCCACATGGCTCTCCTCCTGAAATGAGCCCCTACTCTGAATCCTCTTCTTTCAGAGACCCCCTTCTCAGATTTGACTTCTTAGTTTCACATTAACCTTTTAACAGAGAAAAAGGTGCAGGCTGGAACTCTTCACATCTTCTCCTAAACAGGCACAAACACAGCCGGGCCTTTGACGGCTGAAGGAGCAGCACAGCCCTGAGGACTGGCAGGGACAGGTGAGCACAGGTCATGCACAGATCAGCGTGATTTTAGGGTTGATTGTCACCACAGAAGCAGGAAGCCAGCCCTGACTAGGCTTCTTTGGGGCCATCCTGGACCTGGGCAGCTATGTTGCTGGTCTGGAGCAGGAAGGCTGAGTAGGCCATGTCAGCTTCCTCCTTGGATGACTGAGGAGGAACAGGAGACCCATCAGTAGGGGTGCTGAAAGGGAGGCCTGCATTCGATGTCCTGGACGTACCATCTCTCTGATGCACCCCAGGCTTATATGACCTTGCTGGACTTAAAGTCCAGCTCCCATGCTTAGCAAGAACTAAACTGTGAGAAATGGAAAGTTTCAGCCTCTAAAAATATCTCCCACTGTCTCACTACCTCCTTCTGCAAAGTAACGTGGAACAGCCTCTTTGAGCTGGGCCCGTCCCCAGAAGCTCACGGTCCACACAGGGAGGCCTGGGCTGCTTCTCTCTCTCCAGTAGCTCACAGAGACAGCTTCCTACACTACGCAGCTTGCAGGGAAGTCATCTCTAGGATTAACTTCATTTTTTTTTTTTTTTTGGTCCTTTTGAGATAGGGTCTCCCTGTAGCCCCAGCTGTCCTGAACTCACTATGTAGACTAGGTTGGCCTTGAACTTACAGAGATCCTCCTGTCTCTGCCTCCTAAGTGCTGGGATTACAGGCGTGCACCACTACACCCTGCTTAACTTCATATCTTAATTGGGCCAAATGCACAGTCTCTGATGATATTGAGGAGAAGGAGATATAGAACAAGTGACCATGCCTCAGGGTTAGAGGTAAGGAGCACCTTAAGGAGCATTTTATACCCCAAAGGCAGAACTGCCTCTTTCAGGATTGGTGACACTTGGTTGGAGGACATTCACCCACTGTGAGTGAATGTCTTCCATACCCAAGCTAACGACTAGTCCTGAGGAAATCTTCAAGGAAGGATGAGTGACCCATGGAAAGGCCCCAGGGCCCGTAGCACAGGAAGACTATCCCCTTAATCCCTAATATTAATAGTGACCTTCCCTCCTGTGCCTGTACCTTCTGTAGGTTCACAGCCTACAACTTTGGTCCCCTCCATCTGAAGCCTCAGCTGCATCAATACCCACACCCAGGAGGACCTGTCTCCTCTTCAGAAAGTCCTCCTGAATATCATACTATTTCCCCAATCCTCCCTGTCATGGAGTCAGCCTCCATGTGGGGGTGGATTTCGTCCTGATGTCCAACTGCAGTCTCAATTCTGTCACCCAGCAGGGCCTCCTTCTCACTCACCCTCTTTGCTTTCTTGGATTCTTCAGGCTCAGTGCTCTCCATGGTCGTCACGACATCTGCATGGAAAGAGTGTGGCTTGTCCTTGCCATCCCTGGTCCCTCCCTGAATCAGAGTGGGCCCAGCCCTGCTCTCCCAAAGCCTGGGCAGTCCTTCAATACATACCGTCTTTTCCTTCCAGAACTGTCTCCTGAGTGTCTGGAGAAGCCCCCATGTTGTCATTGGCACCAAAGTCCCTGGAATTCTCAAAGTCCGACATGCTAATGTCTGTTCTGTAGCTTCTGATTGAAACCCGGTCTGTTTGGCAGAGCAGTGGGGTGAGCGTAAGACCAGGGCCCAGGAGAGCAGGGTGGGCCAGCCTCCAGCAGGGGACCTGCCGCAGCCTCGGGAGAGCAGGGTGGGCCAGCCTCCCGAGGGGGACCTGCCGCAGCCTCGGGAGAGCAGGGTGGGCCAGCCTCCCGCGGGGGACCTGCCGAAGCCTCGGGATAGCAGGGTGGGCCAGCCTCCCGCGGGGGACCTGCCGAAGCCTCGGGACATCAAGGACTAGCACTTCTTGCTTTTGGCCTCTAACTCCCTCCAAAACCAATGAAAACAATCGTATTCCCTCTCATGAGTAGTCAAGACTCAATGAACTTTGCCAGTTTGTGACAGTTCACAGTACTCCATTCTGTCTTAATCAGTGCTGTGAAGTGGTTATTATGTCCCTGTTTTGAGGCACGAGGAAATTGAGGACTGAAATGGGATATACTAAAGTCCCGTAGCTGATTAATGAATTAACTAGGCCAGAGTCCAGCAGGCCTGCCTCTGAACTTTACATTGAGCCTTGACATGGCCTTCCCAGAGACGCTGTCTATGCAGCAGCATTCGGTTAAGTAGAGGCTTATCTTTCCATCTGCTCTCAGCATCTTCTGTAGGAGCCTGTGGGAAGTCTGTGGTGGTCTTCTCTCTGAACAGCTGAGCTGGGGCTGAGGGCTCTGAGGCAGAGGGAGGGCTGGGAGAATCCTGGGTACTCACCTACATTCTTCCTGTGTCGGACTCTGGCTACCCATACAGCTACAGCCCCTACTGTCAACACCAGACCTAGAGGCACCAGGGTGGAGACCAGGACTTTGGAACTCCCACTTTGTCCATCAGAGCTGCAAGAAGGATTAAGTCAGCGAATCACTGAGAGGGAGGTTTGGACGTGTTGGAAGGCTGTCCCCAGCTGGAGTTCTTCCAGTTTACCTACTCTGGTCTTTTTGGCACCATCCCTCAAATTTCTTTTTCTAAGAACCTTCTAGAACTGGTAAGGCAAGGATCAGGCCTCTCTACACCTCAGGCCTGAGGGATTGAATTGAATCACTCTAGTCACAAGGGAAGGGTGAGCAGCCCTTTCCCCGCAGCACAGGCCTTTGCCATTCTCTCCCGGACTCTGCTGCTTGGACCTGCTGCCCAGCCTCGGCCTTCGGAGTGTCCTCTGAGTGGCATCCACTCACCCGCCAGCATCCACAGATGCTCTGTTCTCAAGAGCTCCGTCTTTCACATGCTGTACCGCTTCCTCCTCTGCAAAGAGCCTTGGATTCAGAATGGCTTTGTTTTTATTCTCTTCGTTACTCGGTTCTACTACCTTTTCCTCAGGAGCAGAGTCTCCATGTGTTGGGATGACCTGGCGTGACCCTGGGACAGAGCAAAGCAAAGGCTGGATTATGAATCACAGGGTTACACTGCACAGCTGTTGAGGTATGACCTGGGATAGCATTAGACCTGGTAGTGATGCCCTTTTCTGGCTCATCAGCATTATTTCTACCCAACCTTACCATTTCCAGGTTTACTTCCACCTGCTAGGATCTACATCGCAGATCCAACTGTGACTATAAACTGCATTTTTACTTAGAGACAAGGAGACGCTTCATGGTGTCCCTGTCCTAGGAACTGCGCATGACAGGGCTGCCCCTGGGCAACAGCATAGCAGCTGCTCCTAGTGTGCCCATCTTGCTGGACTCAGACTCCCTGAGATTTCCAGGGGCTGAAATGCCCTCATCAGATAAGACATCTCATATGACACTTTTTTTTTTTTTGGTCTTTTTGAGACAGGGTCTCCCCGTAGCCCCAGCTGTCCTGGAACTCGCTCTGTAGACCAGGCTGGCCTTGAACTCACAAAGATCTGCCTGCCTCTGCCTCCCAAGTGCTAGGATTAAAGGCGTGCGCCACCATGCCCGGCATTCATATGACATTTTTTTTTATTATTATTATTTTTCTTTGCATGTGTATGAATGTGCTGTCTGCATGCAGGTCTGTGCACCCGTGTCGTGCAACGCCGCGGAGGTCAGAAGAGGGTCTCGGATTCCCCTGGAGCTGGAGTTCTCCTGGAATTGGAGTCACAGACGGTTCTCAGCCGCCATGTGGGTGCTGGGGATCGAACCCGGGTCCTCTGCAAGAGCGTCGGTGCTCTTACCCGCTAGGCCATCTCTCCAGCCCCTCATATGACGTTTTATAACAGGCTGAATACAACCCTACTGGCGGAGTTTGTACTAAGTGCTTTCTTTATTCTTCGGGGTCAGGAATTGAACCCAGGGCTAAGCACGTGTTCATACTCCAAGCCTCACCCTCACTCAGCTCTGTGCCTTACTTTTCCTGATTAAAATGTAGGTATCTGGCCACCCTTTGAGAGGAGTCATTGCGGGTGGGAGGAGGAGGAGCAGATTACATAGGGATGTGACTTTGAAATTGGTATCTATAAAATATCTCTAAATGTGGAAAGGATTCATTCTGGTTCGAGGGGTGGCTACGTGACCTGTCTTAGTGCTGAGATTAAGCAGTAAGCCCACTACTGTCTGGCTTCCTGCTCCTGTTTGGGAAGCTTTTAGTAGGCAGAGGCCTTTGGTGAGCCCTGCCATAGGGGTGCTGTGGGGTGCAGGTACCGGCTTCAGAGACTTACCCCCTTTCGCCTCTTCAACTGCCACATAGACGGCTGCAGTGTCTCCGTAGTTCTGGCCTTGCTTCACCCCACACCAATACCAGCCCTCGTCTGTCTTGCTGACTGAACTCAGGGTCAGGGAGATGAGCTGGGTGCCCTGGTCACAGCTCACGGAGGCCTGGCGGGGGCCCTCCTCTTGGCTGGGCAGGACACTGCAGCCCTTGTTGCTCCATTTACACCAGTATTTATCATGGGAGTAGAATTTGCATGGGTAGCGGCAGGAGAGCTTGAGGGTCTCTCCCAGCACAGCAGTCACGTTCTGCGGCACCTTGAGACTTGGCTCTCCTGGAACAGGAAAGGAGGAAGAAACAGGCACAGAAATTGAGACTTGGATGTGCTGAGGGAAAGGACTGTGTGACTGTTCTGCATTTTTCCCTGTATATAGCATGGCATATAAATATACTGTAAGTAATCCATAAGAAACAGAAGGATATGTTAGTATAATAATAATTATTGATGACCACCATGACCAGTCCAGAGCCTGCAATGGAATAGACAGCCTTGATGGCTGACTTCTGTTTGCTTTCCCAACTCTAATATTTTTTCTAGACTTAATGCAAAGAGCCACCTTCAGTCTTTGACTTTGAGTGGCTCCTGCTCGGGGGAAGGGCATCTGCGTATGACACTGCTGCTGATGACACACTCTCGTGCCTTCCCCCTCCGCCTGCCCTGGTTCAGATCTCACCTTCAACAACCTTGAGTTCTAACGTGGTCCTCCAGCCAGAATCGCCATTGGTGAGACACCAGTAGAAGCCAGCATCCTGGGTGGTGAGCTGGTTGAGGATGACGGTGTAGGTGCCTTTACCCGGTTCTTCGTACAGTGCGAGACGGCCCTCGTACTGTTCTTGCACCAACCCCTCGCTCTCCACTAGCACTGGGCAGCGGCCATTTTCGATCCCTTCCCAGCGACACCAGTACTTGAGGCTGCTGCTTTCCTTAGGGTTGTACGGACAGAGCAGGGCCACAGAGCCTCCTATGACACCCTTCACCACAGAGCCACTGCTGGGAACCACAGTCTCTGGAAGCACAGACAGCGATGGCATGAAAGGACAGACATGCACCAATAGTCATATGCACCCAAGTGACTTTCTTCCCACAGTCTCCACGATGGAGAGGGAAGTTTGGGCAAATTACCTCCCACTCCTCAGAAAAATGAAAAAGATTTGCTTCATGTCACAGTCTATAGCTGGAGCCATAGGACCAGACTCCAGTGACTTTTACCACCAACATGGCTATCTCATTCCTTCCATCCTACCTTGTTCTGCACAGAGAATGGAAGGTATTTAAGAGACAATATTGGACCTCGTTGTTTGATGTCTTACAAGATCTCCTTCTAGATAAGTTTTTAATCTGTTTTTTGACTTATCCTACAAAAAGGGCTCAGTGTATTGTACCTATATTAAGAAAATATGTTTGGAATGGATTTGATTTGAAATATAAACCATGTGGATCATTTTAGTAAGCAAAAACCTCGAGAGATGTGTCAAACAGTACAGCATATAATGCTGGGGTCCAGAGAGAAGCCAGGGTGTCTGAAGATGTCAAGAATGTGGTGAGTACCCAGAGCTGAGCATCGGAAGGACGCATCTGTAATGTAGGCCCCTTAAGGAGAAGCTGTGAGGATGGACACTGTGAACTGCAAGCACTAGCTTGCTACTTCTCACGAAGGCAGTTCTGTGCAACGCACTCCAGGTGAGAGGGGTGGGAGGGCTACTTGTTTTGCCATGTCCGTGGCTTCCGAAGTGTAGCTGACAAGCCAGATTGTGCTGAATAACAAATAGCAGAAAGAAAACAAATGACCCACTCAATAGATGGAGCAAAGAGCTGAACAGAGACTTCACAACTGAGGAATTAGAGATGGCTGAGAAACACCTTAAGAAGTGTTCAACATTACTAATCATTAAGGAAATGCAAATCAAAACCACTTTAAGATATCATCTTACTCCAATAAGACTGGCTAGGATCAAGAAAACAAATGATACCAAGTGCTGGAGAGGCTGTGGGGAAAGGGGAACACTCATCCACTGTTGGTGGGAATGTAAACTCGTGCAGCCACTATGGAAAGCAGTGTGGAGAACCCTTGGAAGACTTGGAATGAACTTGCCACCCGACCCAGCCATACCACTCCTAGGCATGTACCCTCAAGACTCACCCCACCACAGAGATACATGCACAGCCATGTTTATTTCAGCTCTCTTCACAATAGCAGGGAGCTGGAACCAACCCAAATGCCCCTCAACTGATGAGTGGATAGAGAAAATGTGGTACATCTACACAATGGAGTTCTATGCAGCAGTAAAGAAAGACAACATCATGAGCTTTGCAGGAAAATGGCTGGAGCTAGAGGACATCATGCTGAGTGAAGTAACACAGTCCCAGAAAAACAAACGATGAATGGTATCCCTCATCTGTGGATACTAGTGCCAATTACCTAGTTGTAAGTATTTCTTGTGCACGGCCCCTTGAGCTTTTGTCCAAAGCAGTTGGGAGTGATGCATATTGGAAACAACAACAACAACAACAACAACAACAACAACAACAGAAAGGACTGCATCAAAGAACTGACTGAAACAGTGAATGTCTGCTCAAAACAGTCAACTTCCTTATGGAGAATATTGAGAAAGACTGAGAAAGAGATGAAAAGCATGTTTGGCAGAATGCATGAGCTCTTGTGGGGTGGGGGGATGGGGGGCCACGGGTCTAGATTTGATAAAAGAAATATATAAATAAATAAATTAAAAAAAAAAAACAAATAGCACTAAGAGCTGTGGAAGGAGAACATTTAGACACTGGTGCACTGCCTTTCCAGGAAGCCAGACGAGCAGGACATGCCAGTGTTCTCCCGTCTGAGTATGAGGGATGTGGCATATACCCTGCTCTGGAGTTGGCTGGGATAGAAGGGGCGCAGGGCCTACCATGGCACTGAAGCCATCTACAAGTTATGGCTCCAGCAGAAGTTTTACTGTCCTTATTCCTATTAACTAAGGAAAGCCATCAAAAAGCCCTTGATAACACAGAAGAATAATTGCATAAGGCAGACAGAGGCTCATTCTTTAGCTCTCCTGTATGGCCTCCCACACTGTATTCAAGGCTGTCCAGTGGTACTGTTGACTGACATTAATGCATACACTCAGGGAGCAAAGCCAGTTTCTGCTCTGCCACCCTGCGTCACCCTTTTCACTTCCCTCTGGGGAGGGGGTGGTCTCACCTTCATTGACAAAGAGTTGCCAAGCCTGGATGGGCCAGCCTTCCTCAGGAAGACCAGAAGAGTGGGCTCCACACAGGTAACGCCCTGCATCTTCCTTCCTCAGGCCTGTGATCAACACACTGAAGCGGCCATTGTTGTCCTTGGGGCTAAGCAGGATTCTGCCTTCAAAACTGGGGTCCCTCTCCCCCAGGGTGTTGACGATCACCTCGCACTTCTTGTTCTTTACTCGGCACAGATATTTGGGCTCCTTTTCCAGTTCAGGGCCCAAGGCACAGTCAAAGGCCACTGAGCCCCTCAGGTTTCCATAAACCAGCTCTGCCTCAGGCTCTAGCACCTGGAGGTCAACATTCCTTTTGTCAGCGCTAGAACTTTCCCCAGCCTGGCAGACATACATCCCAGCATCACTGAGTTTTAGGTGATTAATGATGACCTTGAACATTCCTCGGGCAGTCCCTGGAACAGTAAGATGTGCTCTGTCCTTAAAGTTCGGGTTCACAGTCCCAACAGAGTCAATGACTAGCTCGCAGGACTGGGCTGTCTTCTTGCACAAGGACTTCTTCTTAGGAGAATTCTCAGGATTAAAAGAGCAGTTGATGGTCACCGTTCTGCCCACGTCCACCGTATAGACGTGAGTGTCATCAGGGAACTCAGGACCTGCAGAAAGAGGAACACAGAAAGTTGTAATTTCACTGTTTGGGAACATAGGGTCATTGGCTATCCCAGTGATGTCCTGGGTGGGCTTATGGCCTAGAATGCCCTCCTCCCTAAAGGAGCTCACAAAATGATACATGAAAGGGAAGGTCTCCAAAAGCAATGCTTTCCTCTGACACGCTCCTGCCCTCCCTTCTGTCTCATGCTCCATTTTCCCCAAAGGCAGGACATAGAAGCTAGAATTCTTCTCCAAGGAGGGGGAGGAACTATGATCCTTTATCCTAAAGCTATCCATGAAACCTAAAACTTTAACTCTGACCTTCTCCCATTTTTCTCTGTAACGGCTGGCCAGAAAGACACTCTTGATATACTTTCTAGATACTAAGCTCTGCCCTGTTGAGGGCTCCTGCCCCGTATCCATCATCGCTAGCTCGCACCTGCTCTGAACCCTCCCATCTCTCTGTGGGCATCAGTACTTCACGGAACCCAAAATCAAATATGATTTCTGAGATGTTATAAAGGTTCCTATGCATGTATAAAATTTGGTAAAACGAAGCTATGTGCTCTCTAGTGAACTGTAATTTATTATGGAGGTGTTAGCTATGATAACTATTTTGACTGAGAGCATCAATTAGTCACCCACTCATCCACCCTTTTCCAGGGCCCATCTTGACTAGCATCTCCTTCAGAAAGATTTCCCTGAGCTGGCACTCGTTCCCCTTCTCTGTGTCCTTGTGAATGTCCGCATCGGCCACTATATCCAGTCTACTTCTATAAACTGGCGAGCAGAGACATTTTCCCACATCTGCTTTCCCTGCTGTAACTGGCTACAAGCCCATTTCTGGCAGGTGCCAGATTAATGTTTGTGGAAATGAACAGACTAAATATAAGTACAGAGTTGCAGTGCATTTCAATAGAAGCTTCTAAAAATTAGAATAGGCCAAATGGTGTATCTTGCAAGCCTCGAGTCTGATATTGAAAGTGTTTAATCAGAGCTTGCATTCTCAGTACCTGCAGTGTTCTCCTAGGTATCCAGATGGGATCTTAGGATCTGTGGTATCATGAATATCCCTCAACAGAGAAATAGCCTCTTTATTTGGGGTACAGCTGATGGGCACACAGATCCCAAAGGAGCAATAGTGTGTTTAGAGCCCCTCTAAATTTCCTCCCTTGAGACTTCTCTTTTAATTTGCCCATGACGATTCAAAGTGCCCTCCCAATCGAACTCCTGTTAGAAAACCTTCCCCCCCAATCCTCTTCTTTCACCTTTGTTTAGTTAGTTTGTTTGTTTAGTGACCCAACTCTTTAGGGTCCTGGTGTTTGGTCAGGAACTAAGAATCTAATTTATGCTGAGAGTTCTGATGGACTAATGGATCCCATTAAAATCCATTTATAAGCAATCTTCTGTGACCCCAAATCTTGAGATATAGGAGTATTTATGGTGTAAATTCAAGGAGACTTATAAATATCTTAGTGTATTTTCTGCCTCCCAAGACTTCATGTCCCAAATATAACAAGAAAGGTTATTTTCCTAATACCCATCTAAGCTAGGGCCTCAAAAGATCCAAAAAGTTCCATTCACTTCTCCCAGATAGGCCTTGCGTGTCTTGATTCTGTGCCCTATTATAGAAAGCCTTCGCCTCAGGAGGGAGGAGCCTTTAGACGCCAGCTAGGATGTCTTTCTGCCAGGAATTCTTCAAGCAAGCTCTCTCATTGTGCCTGGGATAACTCCTCATTTCTCCCCAGAAGTCCAAGGGGTCTGGATCCTTACCCTGGCTGACTTCTAGGCTTACATCAAAGGACAGGCCACGGTTACTGATGCCCAGACCACACTTGTAGCTCCCAGAGTCATTGTGGCTGAGCTGTTTGATGTTCACCACGAATGTGCTGTTCTCTGGAAAGTTGATGAGGTTGGCTCTGCCCGCATAGTCCTTGGAGATGTAGCCATTTGAGGAGATGAGGGTTGTGCAGAGGCCACTGGCTCCCTGCCGACACCAGTACTTCCGGCTGTGCCGGTTGACAGAGGTGGCTGGGTAGAAGCACTTGATGGACACCGAGCTACCTTCCACACTACTCACCTCCTCGGGACCAAATATGGGACTTTTTGTGGATACCGCTGTGGGAACAGAAGACAGAGTTTTCTGAGTCCCCAGGAAGGTCATGTCTGCTGACAGGATCCACAGAGCCCACCCCCAAGGAATGCGATTTTCTAGTTCATGTGAATGTCCTTAGTTGATTAGATTTACATGATACTTCAGACATCTTTACCTAATAAAACAGCTGCTTAATCATAATTTGCTATAATCATAGTTTTAATTAATTAACAATAATCTTGTCAGGGACAATGAATAACAAACAAGATATCTTTTAAAAATGTTACTTTTGTAGGGTGTTATATTTTTGCATATGTAGCTTGTCTCTGTATTATTTTCCTGTATTTTTAATTTTTTTTAATTTTTTTTAATTTTCCTGTATTTCTAAAAATACTTTATAGATTATTTTCTTTTTTCCAAATGAAAACAGCAAGGGACAGGAAGAATAGCTAATTCCTCTAAATTATATAATTTATAAAGGTGTTTGGTTTAAGGTCAAGTTTAAGTTTTGTTTTTTGTCTTTTTGAGACAGGGTCTCCTTGTAGCTCCAGCTGTCCTGGAACTCACTGTGTAGACCAGGCTGTCCTTGAACTCAGAGATCCACTTGCCTCTGCCTCTCGAGTGCTGGGATTAAGGGCGTGTATCACTACCCCCAGCCAACGTTAAGTTTTTTGTAAACTCTAGAGAAGCTGTTTCACCAGACTCCATGTCTTGGAATTGGGAGTTTTCACCCCATCCCTGCTTCCTAGTGCTGATCAAGCAATTTTCAGACATGACTTTCTGCATGGCCTCTCTGCGATTCTGTCTTATAGAAATCCACATCTTGTGAAGGACAGCTTTAGGGTGCCACTGATAGCAGTGTCTTCTGGAGTTGGATCTTAGGGTCCTTGAAGCAAGGGTTCTGGGAAGAAGGTGATTGAGCTCTGGGGAAGCTGGGCCCAGCAGACACACCTGGAAAGACAGCTAACAGGAAGGCGAGCGACAAGAGCCTCATTGCTGATGGCCTCTAAGGGAGACGCTCCACCTCAGTCTGACTTCTTGTGTGAGATGCTGAAAGACAAGAATCAAAGGAGATGAAGTTCTTCTGTAACAGCTGTTTTCTGTCTCCAGGAGCCAACATTAATCCTGTTGAAAGAATGGATGAGGGAATGGTGCTTCCTTCCTGATATCAGCTCCCAGTTCTCCTGTCCCACTGTGCAGTTCTTCAGTTGCTACACATACCCGATGTCTTCTTACCTGAGCATCATGTTCCTTTGGGATAGGAACATGGCGACATTTCTTCTGCATCATCCTCTGGAAGACAGTTTTGGCACCCCATAATATGGCCCTATCTTTCTGTTTCAGCTGCCCTCCCTATATCCCTGGAAGTGGAGGGGGCTGAATATTTTGGGGTGTGTTCAGACGAGTAGACTGAGACAGGAAAGGCAGTTTAACAATTATTACATTTGTAAAGGGACACAGGGTTTGTGAATGTTAGACAAGGATTATGTGGAGGGTGTGTTGGGCAGAGTGGGGCCGAGGGCGATCTCAATCTGCTTTGTGTGGCTCCAGAGTTCATGCCACTAGCCTCTCCAATGCACCACGCTCAGGTCTGATAGTGTGCGATACTTGATATTTATCCCTGGGATGTGGAGAACTAGACTGTCTCTGATATTCTTTTGAGCTTTATAACTTGCCCTTAAAAAAAAGACACAGATGATTTTATTAAGAATCTTGGGGAGATGGTGGTAGAATCGAGTCATGGGCACTCAGCTCCTAAGGGACTGAGTGTGTATGTGGGACCATGTGAGGAACCTTATCACATATGATGAATGAATATTTTCCTGACCATAGGTTCTTCTATATTGGTCTCAAAATTCTGAACTCAGGACTTAGCAAGTAAGAAAGAAAGTAATTGGAGGGTCAAGAGGGTGGCCTGTTGGTGGCAGCTCGGCCGCAGGCACTGGGACAGTTGTGGTGGTGGTGGTGGTGGTGGTGGTGGTGGTGGTGGTGGTGCAAGGACTTAAAACATGACTCGGTATGAAGATGTCTTATCACTTGTTCCCCTGGCTGCCCAAGTCCTGGCCGGCAGAGCCATGTTCTTGGTTGGGTTTTGTACCGCCAGGTTGCCGAACTTGGATGAGGGGGCCAGGCAGTGAGCACCACCATGAGGTGGCTGTGACCACCTCACCTTGCCAAACCTTGCCAGGAACTGGGTCTGTGAGCAGCCACTGCACAGCACACCCATGGTTGACCTGGCCACCATCATCATCCAGTGACTGTCAAGACCTGGCTGCAACCCCCAGAAGTGATAGGAAACTGAGAAACCTACAGATTTCAGAAAATAAGCTAGAGGACAGTGGTGTAAAGCTGTTGTGTGAAGCCCTGACATAGCCCAACTGGCACTCAGAGAATCTTGAGTTGGAGGCCTGTGAGCTAACTGCTGCCTGCTGTGAGGACCTAGCTTCTGCTTTACCCACAGTGAAACCCTGTGGGGAGTCAGCCAGTTGGACAATGCCTTGGACAAAAGTGGTCCAAATGATGTCCTTATACAACCAAAATCTAATCCTCATGTATTCTGGCTGTGAATAACTGACCTTGATGGGGAAACCTATCAAGGTTTCCAATTGCCAAGAGAGAAAAATCCCTGCTTCACAATCCTAAGCAGTGTGTAAGAGAAGCAGAAAACAAGTGTGAGGACTCCATTCCAAGAAATCTGGGTGTATTCTGATCCCAAACCATGGACAAAGGAAAGGGAGTGGGCCCTTACTTTAGACCTTCTGTGTGTGAGAATTACAGATGACCGACATTCTAATGAGATGACTTTCCTGTCCCCAGTGCGGATGTGCTGTGTTTTCATTTGCTAATAAAGGTGGGGAGGTGGTAAGGTGAGGGTAGAGAGGGAAATATTTTGAATCAATTACATTTTTAAAAATTAGAAAAAGACAGACATAATCATTAGCATTTTATGGGTAGGAAAATTAAGAACTTGAGATGCTCAAAGATGGCTAGTGATGCAGTTATGGGGTCGGGGACAAAAGGACAAGTGTTACAGTCTTTTCTGCTGGATAAGTTCTAGAAGACACAGATGGAGACTCCAAGTGGCTCATACTGACTTTGTCCACAGCCCAGGGCTGGGAGAGGGTTGAGGCTCAGGCTGCTGTTTGGCTATACTGACCCAAAGTATACCCTCAAAGAGAAGAGAAGGGAGAGGGGAATCTCTACTTCCCAACAGACTTTAAACTTTGGAGTGCATTTGACAGAGTGTTTAAAGGAGAAAACAGTGATTATAGGCCCTGGGCAGTAAAGAGCACCCCATAAAGATAAGGAAGTTGTTCGCAGGAGGGGGCCGGGCATTTATCTCCTCACTTAGCCTGGCCCTGACTCCTGTTCCCAGAGACTTCCTCCACTAGCTGAGCCAAAGGCAATAGAGTTGTTTATCTTGGTTATTTCTTTTCCTTAGGGGAATTTCCCAGCAAGAAACCCTTTTATTTCCTTGTGGAGATAAACAGTAGTCTGTAGTCTGTTTCTCTGGTTCTTTGGAAGAGTGAGGGCAGAGGGTGGGAACAGACTTGAGTGCCAGGTAGCAACTTAAGGTTTCTTTCACCGCAGTTAATTGCCCTGTACCTTCTTACCAGGTCAATGATAAACTCCTGGACTGGGGCCTTAGCCAAACCCAACCTAATTTGGATGTGACTCAGGCAGGCTCTGGCCTGTCATCTGGGTGGCTAGAAGCTCTTAGGAACAGCTATGTGAGGCCTTGTCTTGTTGGTAACAGTTGGGATAGGTGACGCCAAGAGCAGGGGACCTAGCATCGGTCTCTTGTTCTGTGATTGGGTGCAGTCCCAGGTGGGAAGGACAAATGCTGTGAGCTTTTAAGAACCGAAATTAGAAGCGGTTATCTTTTATTCACATCCTTGTCCTTGCTTCTAGAAATGCAAACTTCCTAATTTTCATGAGTCAGAGTTGGGTCTTCTCACCCCTGATCTGGGGGGGCCACCCGTCTCTAGATTAGGTAACGCGGCTTTCCTTTTGTTACAGAGAAACAGGGGCCTGGCTCTCCATGGAGGGGACCTGACTTCTACACCAGGCTTCCTGTCGTTTTGTGACACCTGTTAGCCTGGCAGCAGGATTTGTTTTTACCCTTTACTTTGTGCAGGTCAGATATGAGTGCATCAGGCATGCCTGTGTGGAAGAGAGGCCTGGCAGTGGGTCATCTTGGCAAGAGAGAACGGAGTCCAGGTCCAAGGGAAGTGACGCACAAAGGAAGATACTCATGACATTTCAAAAACAGAAAGTCTGCGCAGAGCTAAAATTTGGAGCAGTTTCTGTGCTAGCAGCCCAAAAAGCTTTGAGAATCAGGGAAGATATTTTGATCTCAGTCAGACCTTTTCTCCAATCCTAGGCAATCTCGGACACAGGGAAGGCACAACTGTAGGGTACTTGGAACTAGATTTAAAGAAGGAGAGAAAGAGCGGAGAGCTTACTCGGCCCCTGGAGAGCCAGAACCTCGTTAGGCTCTTTTCGTACACACTTTAGTCTATTGGCACAGGAACCTGTCCAGGCAAAGGCAAAACCAACTCCCATCTCAAAGGTCACGCCAAACTCCATGTTCCAAAGTGGTAACGGTTTCGTGAAGTTTTTATAGTAACAGAACAAAGAAAGCCATAAATCAAGATGGTTTTTGAATACATTGGTGGCGACATGAGAGAGACGGGGCACAACCAAGCAGGGAGAATTCTCTATGGGCCTTACATGCTGTCTGACAGCATTCCTGGGCCTGTGCTTGGTGGACACTTGGGGTCTGCTCACACAGGCCACAAGATTTTTATCTGTTTGTCACAGGAAGGTGATAAAAGGCTATTAAGCTGGGCTGAAGATGGCTCAAGATAATTTGGCTTTGAACTTGCAACATTCTAAACTTTCAAAGTCACTGATGTCTTGATTGATTAGTCAATCAGCCTTTGGAAACATAGCTACTTTCCAGGAATTCTTGTCTACAAACCCAAGAAGTAGATATTATTATCTTTATGCTGCCTATGGGCCAGAGATTCTTGACCTAGGACCTCTAGCAGAATTAGAATTGAGATTACTCTTCTATTACCAGTACTCATATAAGCGGAGATACAAATGTTGGTACATCATGCTTAAAGGCATCTTTTCTGGTCCTCGAGTAGGGCTGAGGATGTTTTGTTTCTGTTTTTGCACTGATGAAGTTGATATGCTCTGGTTTATTCTGTTTACTAAGTTTCCCAATGTACTTATTTTTTTTTATTTTATTTATTTTTGTATGTGTATGAATGTACTGTCTGCATGTAGCTCTGTGTACCCGTGTAGTGCAATGCCGTGGAGGTTAGAAGAGGGCGTCGGATTCCCCTGGAACTGGAGTTAAAGACGGTTCTCAGCCACCCTGTGTGTGCTGGGGATCGAACCTGGGTCCCCTGCAAGAGCAGTTGGCGCTCTTAACCACTTGGCCATCTCTCTAGCCCCCCAGTATACTTATAACCTGTGTCATCATGATTGTAGATTGGGGCAGAGGTGTAGGCTGTGTTGGAGAATAGAGTTTGTCTCCTTGCAGACTTTCTTTTGTGTCAGCTCCCCTTTAATTCAAGTGACTGCTCTTCAGCTCATCTCGAATGGTGGTTTTGTGACCTAGCTTAGATTTGATGAGGCATCTATTCTTGTATCCTTGAAGAAACCTGGAGTCTTCATCTATTTCATTCCAGGGGAAGGAAAGTTTGAGCTCTCATAGCCCCAGGGGCTTCAGAGGGGACAGAGAACATGAGTTAAGGAGACTGGGGCCAAGTTGACATTTTCTGACATGTGACAAACTTGAAGGAGCAGGAAGCTCGGGGTTAGAAGAGTGGTGAGAGGCCGGCTTGGGTGGAAATTGTTGTTTTCCTCCTGGCCGGTACTGAACAGTCTCGTCTCCTGTTTCCAGGAGAGACATTGCCTAAATCTGTTTGGGACTGTCACTTTCATCTGTCGTGGAGAGAGGAGTTGAGCCATGACTAATACAAGCTTGGAAACAGTTGCATGAAGAGTAACTCCAAGGGCAGAAGAGAAGCTGGGGGTACAAGAAACGTTCTATCACTTGGGCAGAATATACTGAGTCAGCTTTTTTTTTTTGGTCTTTTTGAGACAGGGTCTCGCTGTAGCCCCAGCTGTCCTGGAACTCACTCTGTAGACCAGGCTGGCCTTGAACTCACAAAGATCCGCCTGCCTCTGACTCAACTTTTTCATCTATAAAATTAGTCTAAGAATCCGTGACTTTTCTAACTTGAAAGGGGCGTGCTTTGGGATGGGAGAACAGGGGAAGGCGGTGGAATAATGTAGAAAGAAGCACTGTAAGTGGCGTGAGATGCTTTTCAACTGAAAGGGATCATAATTACTCTTGAGCTCAGAAGGGTGGGGCGGTGTTGGTGTACCTGACCTTCACGACTGCTATGCATTTGATGAGTGGCCCAAGCTACTGACTCCTCCAACTTGGCCTTCAAGTCCCTCAGTTGGGGGATGTGTGATTGGGGCAGGGTATTTTTTTTTTTTTACAATTTTTATTTATTTCTGTATGTGTATCAATGTACTATCTGCATGTAGGTTTGTGCACCCGTGTCGTGCAGTGCCGCGGAGGTCAGAAGAGGGTCTCGGATTCCCCTGGAACTGGAGTTCTCCTGGAATTGGAGTTTCAGACGGTTCTCGGCCGCCATGTGGGTGCTGGGGATCGAACCCGGGTCCTCTGCAAAAGCAGTCGGCGCTCTTAACCGCTAGGCCATCTCTCCAGCCTGGGGCAGGGTATTTAAACTGAACTTACAGATCATCATCTATAAACTGGGGCTAATCATGGATCATATAGAGTTGCTCTATACAGCTAAAATAACATCAAGTCCTTAGCAGAATGATGGGCTTAAAATGTGTTTATACTCTTTCCCCTTTAAATTTTTTTTTATTAATTTTATTTATTTCTGTATGTGTACGAATATATTGTCTGCATGCAAGTCTGTGCACCCGTGTCGTGCAATGCCGCAGAGGTCAGAAGTGGGCGTCGGATTCCCCTGGAGCTGGAGTTCTCCTGGAGTTGGAGTTTCAGACGGTTCTCAGCCGCCATATGGGTGCTGGGGATCAAACCCGGGGTCCTCTGCAAGAGAGGTCGGCGCTCTTAACCGCTAGGCCATCTCTCCAGCCCACTCTTTCCCCTTTAAAAGCAATGTAATTCTCTCTCTCTCTCTCTCTCTCTCTCTCTCTCTCTTTCTCATGTCTTGACATGAAGTGAAAGGGATCTAGAGAGCTGTTGTTAGCTGGACTTCCTTTCAAGGCTTAAAGTGAGCTAGCCAGGATGGGCACCACAGCTCAGGAGGCTAGCATGTGGTGGCCTGGGTTAGAGGAATACATGCAAAGTCTTTCCTCAGGCTTTACTGGTATTAACTCCTGTAATCCTCACAGCTACCCCAGGGAGTCAGATACGAAGCAGAAATGGATAAAAATGTTCCCAAGGTCAGGGCTGGAGAGATAGCCTAGCGGTAAGAGCACCGACTGCTCTTGCAGAGGACTGGGGTTCGATCCCCAGCACCCACATGGCAGCTAAGAACCGTCTGTAACTCCAATTCCAGGAGAACTCCAGTTCTGGGGGAATCTGAGACCCTTTTCTGACCTCCACAGCATTGCATGACAGGGGTGCACAAACCTACATGCAGACAGTACATTCATATACATACAAAAATTAAAAAAAAAAATAAAAAAAATGTTCCCAAGGTAAGAGTAATAGAGGAAGATACCCAGCATGGATTCCTGGCTGCCACATGCACGGGCACGAGCAATGCACTTACACAGACAGGCACATACATTAATGCACACACATGAATGCATACGCACACATACAAAATAAAATTTAAAAATACAAAAAGAAAGAGCACAAACATACTTGTTTCTCATGGTAAGAATATACAGAGCCAAGTCTGTGTTGAAATTGAAAATTATTTCGGAGTCTTTTAGATGCACATTGGAAAGCTAGAAGAAGCCTTTTTCTTTATGCGTGTCATCTGAATCCAGGTCTGTCTGTGCTCAGTTAATCCTTGAACAATTGAACTAAGTTTAAAACTACCAAATAATTGCTATATTGCTGTAGAACTCACAAAACTACTTCGCGTGTATTTTCTCATTTGAACCCATGTCCACCAGGAGTGATATTTGTTATTTATGTCCTCATTTTAGAGATTAAGACTAAGGCTCAGAAAAACGAGGTGACTTGTGTAAATTAATAACTGTGGAGGAATAAGGGAGTTTGGAAGAGCTGCCTAAGCTGGCCACAGATATTCCTTCTTTCCTAAACATGGTGTTTTGCAGAAAAGGGTATGGTGGGTCCATACACATGTCTGTCCTTATTTGTACCCCTGGGATACACCTGCACTCCCCTACCTCACAGAAGCACTAGTCTGCTCCTGTCCTCTTTATCTGTCTCCTGAGTTGGGAATGCAGGGTATTACCAGAGCTGTTATCCCAGAGAGCATCCTGTCCCAGGATCCCAGAACGGACACTTACTTTTAGCTACTTCTTTCTCTCCCGGCAATCCAGGTTCGGGGTACAGTCTGCCAGCCAGTGTGACCCCTGAATCTCCAGAAGCTGCCAGCAGGGCACTGGTTACTTCTGCCAAAACTGAAACTGCTCTCTGTTTGACCCACACCTGGCTCTTAAAGGGCCGCTCTCCCATACGCAAGGTGGCCAGCCGGGGCACGTGACTCCCACAGACTCCTCGCTCTCCTTGCCTTTCTGCTTTGCTGACTGGCTCCATTTGCTTTCCAATGACCTTGGAGCCTGCTGCTTGGGCATCCTCCATTGTTGCAGCTTCAGGATATCGGACAGAATGTAAAACATGAAGATCCTGCTCGGCCACTTTCTAGCTGTGAGGCCTTCTGAAGTTACCTTCCAATTTCTTTTCATCTAGAAAATAGGAATAGTAACACCAAGTTTACAGGTCAGGGACATTAGCAGATACCAGATACAACATGCCTAGACCATACATAGCATGTGTGAAGCTGACACTCACTGTAGTGAGCACAGGTGGTAGGACTGACCCTTAGTCCTTGGGGTCACCATCCCACCCCTAGGGCCTGCTCTGTTCTTGTGACTCCCTAGGAAAACGAGCACAGACCTTCTGCAAAGCCCCATTTACCACCACTCACAGCTTTTGGCAACTTTGAGGACTGTGCCTGGGCTCCCTGAAGCTGGGTTACCTGCTAGGAACCTGACATGGCTGCACGGGGAAGAGTACGCCTGCCCAAGGAGCCAAGTGTAGGTGCAGCCTTTTTCCTTGTCGTAGTTGGGCCATGGACAGGCTGGACATGTTTGTGTCTCCTAGCCCTCCTCTGTCACACAGATACATGCCCCTGTCCCTCATCAACTTCCTACCCCTCAGAAATACTGTGCATTGTACCTGGGCAGGGCTCAGCAGTGCTTCCCGGAGTCCTAGGGCAAACTCCAGAAGGGGAAGGAGAAAGGAGAAACAAGGCCCCAGAGAAGCACAGAGGGTCAGATCTGCATGGGAACTAACTTGGGCCGATTAGCCCACAATTGCAGGTTTGAATGACAAGAAAGGAAACCATAGTTTTACTATGGAGTTTAATGTCAGACCCTAAATCTATAAATTGACTGATGCAAGAAAAAAAAATTCTAGACACTTCTAAGCAATCTCAGTTCAATTTGATGAGGTCTCAGTCACTTTGTCCCTAATTTGAAATTTAATCTCACTGTAGGGCCCCTACCCCTTCTATCTTGCTTCCTCTGAGTGGCAACACTTCGGTTCAGGCAGTGTGATTTTGGTCTTGGTTCGTTGTGCTGCTGTGCTGGTCTGTGGGCCAAGATGCAGCCTGTTCTGCTGGGAAGCCTTTGTCCTGGTTCATCCCCAGAGCTGTTATTTCACTCTGTTCTCCTATTCCTACTGGTCAACATCTTTAGCAGGACTTTTGGACCCCTCAGCCCTTCTTTGCCTTTCTTACAGCCACAGGGTGGATTGGCTGATCTTGTCTCTCTGAGTTCTTGTGGGGAGTGAAGATTCCACAATGCCTTTGCCTCTTCTGAGCCGAGAAGCTTTCACATCATTGGCGATGATCACAATGGCAAACTGCGGATCCCCGACACTTTAGAGAACATCTTTCTTAGTCTCCTCCTTTCTACCGGAGCTCAGGTTCGGACCCGTGGTGGTGGGCAGCTAATGGGCATCAAGCTGATGACGATCAGTGACCCTGCCTTCAGGTCATGTAACGATAGGTACCTGAGGGAGACCCCAAAACCTGTGAAGATAAGCGAGAGAAAGGAACGAGATCAGGCAAGCTCTTTGTGGGCCCACGTGCTAAGTTACTAAGTTCTGTTTCTTCTGAATTAACAGTTTTCCTTCTCCCCATTCCAGGATAGCAAGGGATAGATGTGCCTGGTGAGCAAGGGAGAGATTGAAACAAGCCTGCTTCTGCCATCGGAGAACTCTGATAGTTTTCTGTTCCACACCTTTCTATTTGAACTCAATAGGTAAGATATTTGCAGTATGTTTGCTTCCTCCAACGCAGGAATAACTTGTGTCCAGTGTCTGAGATGGAGGAAGGACTAATGGTGGCCCCTGAATGAAGAACAAAAAGCTTGTGAGGAAGGAGGTTAGTACATCCACTAAACAATTGCTTCTCCTACTGCTTGGGTGTGGGGGAAAGTCTCCTTACCTTCTCCATAGTTCCGGGATGGTGGGTATCTCACTAGATCACATACTGGTGCATGTTCCCAAGGTTTCCCAGAGTATTTCATCAGATGTCATTGGACCTACCTGCATCCACACCTACACACCCACACACCCCACATACCTGACGCCCATATCTCCCATTTAAGAATCCAGATTTTAGAAAGAGGAAATGGAGAAGTAGAAGGTCGTGAAAAATTGAGAAGTAAAACACCTGTGGCAATTTCAAGCCTGGCCACAGTTGGTGGTGTGATGGCGGTGGTTAGCCCCCCTCTCTCACTGCCGTTTTCCTCTCTAGAACCCAGTGGCCCTAAAATAGCATGTGTGTCCACTGATGGAGGAGGGACTGGCCTACTTTGATGGGATGGATGGAGGAGGGACTGGCCTACTTTGATGGGATGTGTCTAATTGTCCAGCTTGGTAGTGATGCTAACAACAGTGTTCTCCCAAACTTACTCCATATGCTCAAGCTACCTCTCCTCTATATATAACTGAAAGCACATCTTCTCATTGGACTTTCATGACCTAGGACTCAGCCAGTGTGGGGATGCTCAGAACGACTGGTCCTGGCTCGGCACAGCAGTGTCCTGGCCTTGATGCTGCCTCTAACGCACCCCTAGGTGTGTGGACTTTTCATCTGTTGAATGAGAGGGTAGGACCAACCACTTCCCCAGGTCCTTCCAGCTCCCGTGTTCTGTGTGTTAGCTGAGCACTGTTTCTTGTGGCTGCTGTAACAAACGGCCACAATTTCACCAGCATAAAACAGCAGAAATTATGTCCTCATTCAGCTCTGAAGACTAGAAGTCCGATTCAAGGTGGCAGCAGGGCCACCTTCCTTATGAGGCTCTGGAGAAGGACTGGTTTCTTGCTTTTTCCAGTTTCCAGCTGCTGCTAGCATTTCTTGGCATTCTATTATTTCTTTCCCTTTTTAAGTATGTCTGAGTGTATTGCCTGCATGTGTTAAATGCACCTGTGTTTGACAATGCCCATGGAGGTCAGAAGAAGGCATTGGGTCCTCTAGAACTGCAGTGATGGACGGTTGTTGACCACTATGTGGGTGCCGGGAATTGAACCCGAGTCTTCTGCAAGAGCAGTCAGTGCTTTTAACTGCTGAGATATCTCTCAAGCCCTTCTTGGGACTCTTTGATGTATAGCTGAGTCCGTCCAGGCTCTGCCTAATAGTCACATAGTCTGTATGAGTCTCCAATATCTGCCTCTCTCTTAGGAGGACACTTGTGATGGCAGTTAAGGGAAGGTCAGATAATCCAGGATGACCCAGAATTTAATCATATCTACGAAGACCCATTTCCTAAATGAGGCCATAGTGGCTGTAGGATGCACACAGTTTGGGCAATGGGCCATTTAGAAGCATTTGCTCTGACCATTTGCTTGGACCAGGTCCAAGGAAATGAGAGACATGCAGAGGGGTTCAGTCTTGTTCCCTAGAGGCATATCATCTGACAGAAGGTGCACATGCAGCACTCTACTGCGTGGAGAGGCAGTGCAGCTTTGGAGAAAGGAATGGCTCTACACATAGACTATTCTGGGTTCATACCCGAGCCTTTCTATCTGATAGCCTGGACAGGCCTTGGACAAGTTATTTAATGTGTTTGGGCCTTATTGTATTTTTTAAAATATGTTATTTATTATTTTAATTTTTATTTTATGTGCATCGTGTGAATTACTAGTATGTGTGTAAGTGTACCTGTGCCATTCAGAAGACAGAGAAGGGCATCAGAGCCCCTGGAAGTGGAGCTATGGATGGTTGTTAGCTGCCATGTGGGTGCTAGGATTTGAACTTGGTTCTTCTGCAAGAACTGTCAGTGCTCTAAAATGCCGAGCCATCTCCCCAGCCCCCCCGCCCCCATCATCTTAACCATAGAATGTTACAAAGATTAATGTAGACAATAAAATAGCTGGGCCCTAGCAGATGTTTGTGATTCAACATCAAACAAATATGACAGAACAGGGTCTCAGATGAAGAATGATGCTCCACCGAACAATGGAAATCCATAGGCACAGATGTGAGATGACTTGCCCAAGTGTGTCTAGTAAGGAAATAGCAGACACAGGCCTAGAACTAAGGTCATCTGCACTGGACAGCATGCTCCCCTTCCCAAAGCCTTCATGCTCAGGATGAACCTTTCTGGACTGTTTCCATAGACAGCAAGGGCCTCTCTTCACACCCTTGGTTGGTCCAGAGGATTGCAGAAGGTCAAGTGCACAGCCCACACAGATCCAACCTCGGGTTGTCATTAGCCTGATATGAATTGATCCAATCCCTGATGAGAAAGAGTTCCCCAGACCACACAGTCCCTCCCCACTTCCCACCACCTACCCAGCAGCAGATGGTCCCTGCAAATGATGCTTTGCAAAGGAGTGAGATCAGACTGAACAGAGAAAGTGCTGTTTGCTGTCAGCTCTGCTCCCATCTGTAGGTCATGGCCGAGTCAATGTTTAACCCTTGTCTGGAGTCAATATTTAATCCCAGGTCAGCAAGTGTTACCCGGCAGTCCCTGTAAAGCTAAGAGCATAGTCAACGTAGTACTGATCCCTGAACACTCCCCGAGAGAGTGAGTCTGCTAGGGCTGGCTGTATCCGCTCCTCCTTTGAGAGCGGATCAGCTGTTTAGAATTATCCATTCCTTAGTAGCCCATCAGCAGATGTAATATACACTGTTTCCTGCATTTTCAGATGCTGTGTGTTGGAAAGGCTCAGTGTTTATTCTTCCTGCTTCAGTTATGCCTTGAGCTGGTGGGGAAGAACACAGGAGATGACTGTGGCCCCTGTTGTTCAGCTGGGACTAGAGTGCTTCTGGTTAACAAGACTAAGTGTGCTCATTTTTTTAGAATCCCACTAAGAGAGATGAAACTGAAAATGCCCAATTGGCTGGGATCAGGCAAGTTTGTTGAGATTCTTTGAGCCCAGCCCTAAACTCTTCCCAAAGCAAGTCTTTCTATTAAGGGGCAGGTGCAGGACAGAAGATGGAAGATGGAGTATAAAGATTCCCCAATTGCCTAACTATTGGGTGATTCTTTAGGGGCTCTGCAGGGGCCTGGCTTAAGAGCTCAGGGCCTGGAGTCTACTGTTGTCAGTATTGTGGCAATGAGGGGACAAAAGGGAGAATGGCAAGCTGAGTAGCAGGGTACAGGGGTGTGAAAGAAGACTATTGGTAGATTCGTGGCTCTGGTATTTGACTGGTGTTGGAGAGGCCAACATGTATGTAAGCCTGAGGGCTTTACTTCTTTTATTTTTTAATATATATTTTTAATTTTACTTATTTTTTTAATTTTTATTTATTTATTTTCTATGTGTATGAATGTACTGTCTGCATGTAGGTTTGTGCACCCATGTCGTGTAATGCCTCAGAGGTCAGAGGAGGGTGTCGGATTCCCCTGGAACTGGAGTTCTCCTGGCATTGGAGTTACAGACGGTTCTCAGCCGCCATGTGGGTGCTGGAGATCAAACCCGGGTCCTCTGCAAGAGCAGTCAGTGCTCTTAACTGCTAGGCCATCTCTCCAGCCCCCTAGAGGTCTTTACTTCTGCCCAAATGAACATCCCAAGTCACCTCCTCCTCAACCACCTGCTGCTGTGTGGTTGTCTGATGCCCAGTCCTTACTGTTGGCCAACCTGTTTGGCTCCCAGTTGGAGAATGAAAGCAACCCTTCTAGGGCCTCTGGATGGAGTCGTGGAATCCTTTATCATTTTGGCTGGGGGAGGAGTGAAGACAGTAGCAGAGCCACTGAGGTAGGCTGTCATGGGTATGTGGAAATATAAGGCTGAATGCAAGAATGTAGAAATGGAAACTTGCTTGTAGCTCAAAGGGAGCTCAGTTCCCCTTTTGGGATAGTGCCAGGCTCCAAGGAGCTTTGATTATATTATTCTAGTAGTCGAGGAGAAGGAACAAACCTTTTTTGAGGTTGCCAAACCACTCTCTGCATCCTCATACCTCTACACTTGGCTAGGGAGGAGCAGAAGGAGGAAGAATCTGTGAGTAGACATCCAAAGTCAACAGGCGAGTGCCAGGTGACAGGGCCCAGCCCCTCTCATAAGCCACTGGGGTACCCCTAAACATTTGCTATTTCCTTGTTCCTGGTCAAGCCTGGCCTATAGCACAAGGTGTTCCTGGTAGGTAGGCACTGGAAAACAGCTTCTGTAATGTTCTGCAGCCTGCCATAAGCTTTGGTGTTTCCATCTGTAAAAGGAGAGTCTTTCTGGTGTTGAAAGTGGTGGAGGGTGGGTGGAGGGTGGGAGGAAGGGTCGGTAAGTTTCAGACCCCTTCTGCCTTCTAGCCACACCTCCCTTCCTGTATCAGGCCCTAAAGAGGAAAATTCTCCTTCAGCCTTTGCCTGTTCTTGTTTGTTTGCTTTTTTTCTTTTTAATTTATTTTTATTTGGCCAGTAAGAACACATCCAATAAGCATAAGGAGTGTCCATATAAACCCAGTTAATTAACATCTGAGTTCAGTTTTTGTACAACCCAGGATCCCCAAGTCCATTGGAAAAGGTTTGCTTACACAAACATGTTGAGCAAATAAAAAAGAAAAAAGAAGGAAAAGAAAGAAAAAAATCCAGTCCATTTTTGCTGTGATCTCACAATTCATCCCCCTCCTTGGCCCCTACAATCTGATGTGCCAGCCTCTTCCAAGAGAGTCTGTGGGCTTTGGAGGGGAGGGTGAGAGGAGAGACAGAAGATCCAGTTGTATTTTTTTTTTTCTGAGGTGGCACATCAAACTCTTGGGGCTGTCCAAGTTCTGTTTGCAATGGACTGGTGGGCGGTTTAGAAATCTCCTTTTAATTCTAGTAAGAAAGAGTAACAAATATTAAAGATTATAACAAGTTACTCTATGGGCACAGACACATATGCTTGGGTAATATTTTGGTTGGGGCATTATAACTCGTTGACAAAGGGATGCCAATAGCTTTCTTTTTTTAATTAATTTTATTTATTTCTGTATGTGTATGAATGTACTGACTGCATGCAAGTTTGTGTTGTGCAATGCCGCGGAGGTCAGAAGAGGGTGTCGGATTCCCCTGGAACTGGAGTTCTCCTGGAATTGGAGTTTCAGACGGTTCTCGGCTGCCATGTGGGTGCTGGGGATTGAACCCGGGTCCTCTGCAAGAGTGGTCGGCACTCTTAACCGCTATGCCATCTCTCCAGCCCACCAATAGCTTTCTAATGTGATCAATAGAGCCTCCCGACATTAGGAGGCACCAAGGCCACCAGGGAGCAGGCCATAGATTGAATTGGGATTTTTTTTTTCTTTCTGGGTGTACATTTATCAGGCTGCCACTTTTTAAAAATTTTTATTTATTTTATGTGTATGAATGTGCTGTCTGCATGTAGGTTTGTGCACCCGTGTTGTGCAATGCCACGGAGGTCAGAAGAGGGCGTCGGATTCCCCTGAAACTGGAGTTCTCCTGGAATTGGAGTTATGGACGGTTTTCAGCCACCATGTGGGTGCTGGGGATCGAACCCTGGTCCTCTGCAAGAGCAGTCAGCACTCTTAACCACTAGGCCATCTCTCCAGCCCTGCCACTTTTGCACTATATCTTCTTTGGCATGTAAGAGTATAGCACAAGAAGTCTGTAGTAAAGCTTCAGAGACCATTTCTTTCCAGCAGTTTGTACAGTGCTCTCTGACACCATGAAGATCAGCTGTTGATTTGCAGTGCAGGCTTTCAGCATTTATTTATTTATTTATTTATTTATTTATTTATTTATTTATGTCTTTTTGAGGGAGGGCCTCTCTTTAGTCCCAGCTGGCCTGGAGCTCGCCATGTAAACCAGGCTGCCTTTGACCTCACAGAGATTCACCTGCCTCTGCCTCCTGAGTGCTGGGATTTTAGGCGTGCACCACCATTCCCGGCTTTCATGCTCTTATCACACTGTATCTTCAGCTATAGGGTCTTACTATCCATTTCGTATGTGCACCCAAAGTTATAGGCTAATGGACTTTGTTTGGGGGCTTTTGAAACTCCCTGGCCAACAGCTCCTGGTAGGGCACTCCACAGCTGGTACTGAAGCCTTTATTAACCAGTGCTTTTTATTTAACTGTAGAGCAAATTGCATCCTAGAGGGAGGAGGTGTATTCCTTCTTCCTCTGTTTTTGTAATTGTCACTATAATCAGAGCAGCTTCTCTTGTTTCCCAGACTCCTAAATCCAGATTTATAGTCCAGAAGGCAAGAATTGTATCACATACCTACAGACAAGAACCAAGGTTTACCCTGCCCATTCAGACTGTCTCCTTCTGGACTGTGTGCCACTGGTTCAAGGAGGTAGAACCCAGTTTTTCCTGGGCCAAATTATATTGTTTTGTGGGAAAAAAATCAGAATTATCATTTGCATAATAGGGGGAAAGGAGAACATGTGTGTCCATTTAATCTAATAGCTGTAGCTGGAATTTCAATACAAGACAGGAGTAGATTGAAAATTAACAATTCTGTATCCCTAATTAGCTTAAGCATGTTACTATTTTCTATTCTGGAAATAGCCATCCATACAGGAGGCTTTTAGTTAATGCCAACATGTCCTGAGAGATTTGCCCCTAGTTATAATTTATGAAATATTCAATATTTATACTCATGTATAAATGGAAGTTATTTTGAATATACCACTATAAAGTATAAACTTTGAAATGTCCTTGCAAGTCTTGGGGTAGTTTCCAGATGACCAAATCTCGCCAAATGTTCAGAGATGTTTTACATGGGTTTGGCAAGAAGCTTGTCTGATTCACTTCAAAGATGTTTTATTAGTGGTCAAATGACTCACATATAAAACGTAAGTAAATGCTAAAATGAATAGCTCCCTGGAGGAGAAATCCAACAGTTCCTGGAAGGGCAGCTCAGAGCTGGTCTTGAAGCCTTTATCAACCAATGTTTTTTATTTAATTGTAGAGCAAAATTGCACCCTGGGGGGAGGAGGTATATTCCTTCCTCGACTCTGTTTTTGTAATTGTCACTACAATCAGAGCAGCCTCTCTTGTTTCCCAGACTCCTAAATCCAGATTTATAGTTTTCCAGAAGGCAGGAATTATATCACATACCTATAAATGGGAACCAAGCTGATGGGGTTTGCCACGCCCCTTCACACTGTCTCCCTCTGGATTGTATACCTCTGGTTCAAGGAGGTAGAACCCAGCTTTTCCTGAGCCAAATTATCTTGTAATATGGAAAAGAAATGTCAGAATTATCACTTGTATAGTACAGGGAAACATGGAGAACATTTTTGTCCGTTTAATCTAATAGCTGTAATCGGGACTCCATTACAAGTCAGGGGTGGGTTGAAGCTTAACAACAATTCTGTATCACTGATTAAACTTGTTACTATTTTCTATTCTGGATATAGCCATCCATTCTAATATTATACAGAAGGCTTTTATTTAATGCCATGAAACTAAATAACATGTCCTGAGAGATTTGCCCCTGGTTATTATAATATACGATATATTCAATATTTATACCCATTTATATAGATGGGACAGTTATTCGAATATACCACTATAAAATAAATACTTTGAAGTGTCCTTGCAAGTCTTGGGGTAGGTTCTAGATGACCAAATTTCTCCAGATGTTCAGGGATGTTTTACATGGGTTTGGCAAAAAGCCTATCTACTCACTCCAAAGATGTTTTGCTTAGTCAGTATAAAACATAACTAAATGCTGAAATGAATAGCTCTCTGGGACAGAAATAATCATTCCTTTGAATTAACTACTATCCTTGAGGATCAAGAACCCTACTGTGCTTTATCAATCTTAGCATACATGGCCATTTATTTATCAGTGAGCATGTTACCAAAAACCTTGCCTTAAGTTTCAAAAGGAATGTAACCAGTAAGTAGGAAGAGGCCATATGTGGTTAGTAGAGCACTTAAATGATACTATATCTTTGTGAATCCATTATTTGGTGTATTGTCTTGTTCAGTCCAGATGTCTTTCTGTCTATTCTTTGCCCAGTTGACCTGCCTAATGGACAGAGTGGGGTATTATTCCCTGCTACTGGTGTGCTGGAGTCAATCTGTGCCTTAAAGTACTGTAAAATTGTGTTTATGAAGTTCAGTGTGTCTGAATTTGGTCGGTATAAATTAATGATTGTGATATCTTCTTGGTTAATTGTTCCTTTAATAAGAATGAAATGACCCACTTCATCTCTTCTGATTAGTTTTAGTTTGAAGCCTATTTTTTCTGATTTTAAATAGTGGCTCCTGCTTGTTTCTTAGTGCCATTTGGTTGTATTTTTTTCTTCTAGCTTTTTACCTTGAGATAATGCCTGCCTTTAAAGGTGAGATGGGTTTCTTGCTGACAACAAAAATATGGATTTTGTTTCTGAATCCATTCTACCAGTCTATGTCTCTTAATTGGAGGACTCAGTTCTTTGATATTTAGAGTCATTATTGAGAGAATTATATTACTTCCAATCATTTTTATTTCTGGTGCATTCTTGCCCTAGGTTTTAATTTCCATAGTAGTAGTGTCATTTATTTTCTGGTGTTGGTTGGCTACTTTCTACTCTTTGTATTGCTTCAATATTTGAAGGGTTGGCTTTCTGGACAAGAATTCTTTCAACTTATTTATGTTGTGAAATGTTTTCTTTTCTCCTTCAGTTATAATAGGCATTTTTGCTGGATAAGGTATTTGGGGTTGACATCTATAGTCATTTAGAACTGGGAATACTTTATTTTATTTTATTTATTTTTTTATTAATTTTTAAATTTTTTTTATTTTTAAGGGATTCTACAATACAATGACACAGTTGTTTGCAAAAAACACTGATGTTACTCAGTATGTCATACAATTAAGTAATTGGTGCATTTTGCAAGTATCTATGTCCAAATTTTGAACAACCCAAGGTTCCCATAGTCCAGTTGGAGAAGCTTGTATGCACAGGCATGTTGATCAATCAGGTGTCCAGACTATATTCCTGTAGTCTCATGATTCACCCCTATCTCTCCACAGCCCTTACAATCTACCACGCCTCCTCTTCCGCAGTTTGTTCCCTGGGCTTTGGGAAAGGGGCACAAGTGGGTGAGAAGAAAACAGTCTAATTTCTTTGGAGTTGTCATTTTGGACTCCAGTCTGTTCAGGTTGTTTCCCTTCATGGATTGACAGCTTTCCCAGTGATACCCTTTTTAGTCATACTAACAAAGCACAAGCTATTGGATGTACAGGCATTTAAGCAGTACCACTTATTATGTCAAGCTAAGCTGTGAGCATAGACACAGATGCTTGGATGGTATGCTAATCTGCAAACTGTGGTTTCTCTATAAAGGGTGACAAGTTCTTATTGTGGCTTATAACATCGCCTAACCACTAGAGGACATAAGCTTGTGGCATCCGCTGTGAGTTATTCCTCCAAGGAGAGAGCTAATAGCCAAATAGTTTTGGGATATAATATAGACACTTGGCTGCCACTGTTGCACTGTATCTCCAGGCTGTTGAGGTGTAGCTGATATTTTCGGAGGAGTCTTGTTTGTCTCAGGGAGACCAATATTTTGCTGTATTGCTGTAGTGGCCTTTGGTAACGCTCTCTAGCATTTCAGAGGCCAGTTGTACGCTAGCAAGTGACGTCTCATAACATTTTTCATGCTCACACCAGGTCTTCGACAACAGGGACTTACTGCCTTTCTCCTTGCATATATCCCATTTATAGGCAAAAGGCCTTTATAATTTGGGGGGGCGGGTTTGAATCCCCTAGCCAACATCTCCTAGGCAGAATAATTCATTGCTGATGTCAGAGCTTTCCTGTAGTAATATATTTTGCTTAATTACACAACTTATAAACACTTTACTATTGAATTTGGCTCTAGATAGAGAAATATCCTTTCACAGTTCCTATGCCTATCAATCAGTTAATACGTTATGCCTGTTTTATAGGAAATTACCACTGTAACAATTGGCTCTAGTTTACAGTTAGGGAGTGGTTTCATTACCATCATGTTTTTCTTTTTCCTAAAAAAGGGGGGGGGGGAGGTAGGAAGGTTTCTCAGCATTAGGGTCCATTATTAACAGTCAACCCCAATATTATTCATAGAGATGCTCAGTGTCCGTGTCTCAGGCAGTCTGAGGTTCCTCATTCCTTAATGTTCAGATGGGTCAACCTCTCTGCTGGCATTCCCCAGTTCATCCTGCACAGCCATAAGTTGTATGTTTTCAGGCATTTAGATTGGTGATTTTTACCTGTGGGAACATAAAATTCTCCTTCCATTGTTAGTTTCAAGATCAGAAAAATTGAAAATTTATCAATAGGATTGAAACACAGAGTTTTCCATTTGTATCCCAGAAAGAATAGTACCCCACCTCCCACCTCCCTCCCTTTTTTTTTTTTAGGTTTTTATGTTTTGACCTATAGATGCCTAAGTTGTATTACACATACCCATAAACAGGAGCCAAGGCATAAGCTTTCATTACATTTACCCAAACTGGTTCTCATTGACTGTATGCTACTTATTTGGGAAGGAAATTTAAGCTTAGTTCCTTTAACTTGTCCTACAAGTAAAGAAAGTGTTATAATGTGATATTGTGTTATTCAGAAAATATATAGGCCATTTGTATACCTTAACCCGATACAAATTATAAATAAGACCATTAAACATTTTATATTCCCGATTAGTTCAATTGTATTACCATTTCCACCAAAACCTACACCTACATTTAATTAATCTACACAATTCACTAAGCCATTAAAATATCCTATCCTTGGTGGATAAAGCTTGGGCAGAGTTGAGAACCTGCTAAATAAATTTTACCCAATAAACACTTTGCTCTTTAACGCATTATGACTGGACTAAGACTTCTACTTATTTGGTAAGTAAAAATTTAAGCTTAATTCCTTTAAATTGTCCTACAAGTAAAAGAAAGTGTTACACTGTGATGTTGTGCATTTCAGAAAAATATAGAGACCAACCCAATACTAACTATAAATAAAACAACTAGCATTTTATATTCCCAAGAACTGGGAATACTTTAAACCAAGCTCTTTTGGCTTTCATTGTTTGCAATGAAAAATCAGCTGTAATTCTGATGGGTTTTTCCCTTATAAGAGACTTGTTTTTCTTTTGCTTTGAACATCTAGTGTTTTTACTATGATATGGCATGGGGAATTTCTTTTCTGGTTCTGTCTACTTGGTGTTCTATATGCTTCTTGTATTTGAATAGGCATCTCTTTCTTTACTTTGGGAAAATTTTCCTCTACATTTCTGTTGAAAATCTAAGCAATACCATTACCCTGTGAATCTTCTTCCTCTTCTATCCCTATGATTTGTAAGTTTGATCTTTTCATAGTGTCCCACAGTTCCCAGTTATTCCATTCTCGTGTTTTTAAAAATTTTTCATAATCTTTACTTGATTGATCCAGTTCTTTCATATTATCTTCTAGTGTTGATATTCTATTTTCTACTTCATCTTTTCTGTTACTGAGGCTTTCTCCCATCCTTTCCAAGTGATTTGTGGATTGTTCCATTTCTTTTTTCAATTCAACTTGAATTTTCTTCAATGTTTCTATATCTTTTGTAATTTCTTTCTGCAGGTTATTTTTGTCCTCTTTTAATTTATCCCTCTCTTCTTTTAGGTCCCTGACTTCTTTGTTTATACGCTCTTTAAATTCCTTCAACTCCTTAATTTCTGTAATCATGTTTATAATTGTTCTTTTAAGATCTGTATTCTGAATTATATCTAAGGAGTCTTCACTATAGGGTTCTTCAATGGGGCTATTAGTATTTGGCAGAGGTCCAGTTGAGGTTTTTATATTTTTGTTTTTCATTGAGTTTTAGGCATTTGGGTTGCTTTTGTTGGTTCTAATGTGAAGCTTAGGTGTTTCTTAGGTGTTTAAGACTGAGTTTGGTTATAGTCTTCAGGTGTTTTTGTTGAATTCTTAATTGGTGTACAGGTGTAGATAGTTTAGGCTCCAAAGTCTCACTTCAATCCCAACACTGGACAGACCAGCACCCCTCACCCAACCAGTAAATAGCTGATCCAATGACAGGAGTCATGCAACACCCAAGTCAGCCTGAACCCCCCTCCAGGCCTGTGGAACCTGCACCCCAAGGGCCTCAGGTCCTGTGGGCTGGAAGGTCATAACACCTCCGCTGCTATGCAGCTAGAGTCCCCCATGCCAAAGTGGGGTGAGCCCCAGTTACCCACCCAGTGAGATGTACTCACCGAAACACCCCACACTACCCATGGTCTGCCCAAGGGTCCCCCAGGGCCAGCCCTCAAGGTCTGTACCTGGGCCCAGTGGGAAGGAAGCTCAGCCAACACTGGGGTTATCCCTGCTGCTCCCTGTGCCCTTGGGCCATGGCTGTAGTGGCAGTTGTAGTCAGGAAGGATCCAAGTGCCTTCAGACCACCTCCAGTGCTTCCCGATGCTCTTGGGGGCCCCTAAGACCTCCTTCCCCAACTTTGCCTCAGCTGCTCAGAACGCACCCTTGGCCTGGGGAGATGCCATCTTGATCTCTGCCTGGTTTGCTTTTTAAGACAAGGTCTCGAGCCGGGCATGGTGGAGCACGTCTTTAATTCTAGCATTCGGGAGGTAGAGGCAGGCAGATCTTTGTGAGTTCAAGGCCAGCCTGGTCTACAGAGTGAGTTTCAGGACAGCCGGGGCTACAGGGAGACCCTGTCTCAAAAAGACCAAAAAAAAAAAAAAAAAAAAAAAAAAAAAAAAAGACACAAGCACAAGGTCTCACTCTATATCCTAGACTAGTCTAGAATTTGCTATGTAGCCCAAACTGGCTTTGAATTTGTAGCAGTCTTCCTATACCTCATTCCCTTTTCCTGTATTCTTACCCAAAATGAATTCCCCCGTCTTCCCTGAAATGTCTGGTCAACCTGTAAAATACCTTTGGTCATAGTAACCTTGCCCACCCCACCTCCACCTTCTCTAAACTACTCAGAGTTGGATCAATGGGTGGGAGCAAGAATTTGCAACTCTGGATGTGCTCCTAATCAGTGGGTGGGTCTCTAACAAATTAGGATGGAACTCAAAAGGTGGCCTTCTGACCCAGTGCAGCAGTGCTGATTCCCACATGCCTGTGAAGTGTGATGGAGCCTGCTATGGTACTCTGATCACACTGGGTTTAAGGAGAGTAGGCAGTTGAGTGACAGCTTATCTTCTGGCCAACCTGGGAAGTCCCAGCCAAGGTGCACTTAATGAAGAATGGGGAGTATGGTGACCCTGGCCCTGGCATGTAGTCACCCATAGAGTCCATTTCTTTCCATGAAGTCTCCAAACCATGTCTGTTGAGCTGCAAGATTTGGGTGTCTAAAAAGTGGAAGATGATCAGAAACTCCTTACTTACTTGTGCCGTGTGTGTCTTTGGGTGGAGGCGCCTTCTTTGTGTCTGATATGTAGCTATTAAATAGATTCTATATTTCTCAGACAATCCCAACTATTAGAGGAGAGCCCCCGATGTGTTAGAAGAGTCAGTGAGAAGTCTTTGTACAGAGTAGCCCCAGACACATGGACTCTTGCTGGGACTTGAGCCCTGCTTGTACAGTGTCAGCAAGCACAGGGCTGGCTGTGGAATTTTTCGCTCTTGGTCCGGCTTCCTAAACTGCCCCCACCCCACATCTCACTAAACTCAGAAATGAAAAAGTAGTTAGTGACTAGAGAGAACTAATTTCTATAAGTGATTTCATAACTTTCCACAGAATGATCTAAAAGAGAGAAAGAAGCAACCCTGTGGAACTCTTAAGAGGAAAGGTCTGAGGGATGTCAGGGTTATCAAATGTAAACAAGGGGAGGTAAACGGTAGTGACCAAGGATAGAGACTGAAGGGGGCTCTGCAAGTTCCAGCTTGCTTTTCCCTGGTGGCGTGAAGGGAACGGCCATAGGAGTGCATACTGAATGAGCTACGGAGCTGTGCTAGTGAGTAGAAAGGGAGGAGAATTAGAGCTGTGCCCCGGCGCTGCTGACCCTGTGGAAATCAGTAGTTTTGCTGCACACTGAATTGGAAGTCTCGATGGAAGTGCCTCGGATTCTAGCACAGTGGGGAATGTTTCCCTGCCCCTCCCCTCAATGGCAGGGGCTATCCGGCCTGCTCTGTGTGAGTTGTCTCTGGCCTCTTAAGCACAGCCCCGCCCCCAGTGTTCATGCATGGTTGGCCACAAAGGAGAGTAGTAAACAGTGGCTGTTCCACTTCCTCCCTCCCACTTCTAATCAGATTTGGGATCTGCCACCCTGTAAACACCTGGCCCTGGGACTGACCTGCTAGTCTTTCACCAGTGGATCTCAGCTTTCTCTAAAATACCCTCCTTGTGGAATCTCTGAAAGCTTTTCTGGTTCCGTGCTTCCGGGGCTGTTTCCCTCTCTCCCCTCTTCTACCAAGGTTGGGCAGCAGCAGACAGGAAAGCACAGCTGCTCAGTTAAGGGCAAGAAGCATCTGAGCAGTTCTGAGGAGGGAGGTGCTTCAGCAAGGAGCATCCAGGAAGCTCTTGAAGAGCTGGGTCTCATCTTTCAGGTCAGACAGTGCATAAGAGTTTTGTGTGGGGGGCTGGAGAGATGGCTCAGCAGTTAAGAGCATTTGCTGCTCCTGTAGAGGCCCCAGGTTCAGTTCCTAGCACCCACCTGCCAGCTGACAACTGCATGTAACTTCAGTTCCAGGGGATCTGATATTCTTTTCTGGCCTTCCTGGGCACCAAGTCCACACACACACACACACACACACACACATAGTACACATAGGCAAAAGACCCATATATTTTTATGTATTATTTTTATTTTATGTGTATGAATGTATTTCCTGCATGTGTATACATGCATCTGTGTCGTGCAGTGTCTATGGAGGTCAAAAGAGGATGTTGGATTCCTCTGAAACTGGAATTATGGATGGTTGTTAGCCACCATGTGGGTGATGGGAACTGAACTTGTGTCTTCTGCAAGAGCCAGTGCTCTTAACTGCTGAGCCATCTCTCCAGCCTCAAATTTTTTTTTTTTTTTTTTTTTTGGTTTTTTCGAGACAGGGTCTCCCTGTAGCCCCAGCTGTCCTGGAACTCACTCTGTAGACCAGGCTGGCCTTGAACTCACAAAGATCCACCTGCCTCTGCCTCCCAAGTGCTAGGATTAAAGGCGTGCGCCACCATGCCCGGCCAGCCTCAATTTTTTAAAAGGAGTTTTACAGCTTGATGTGTAGATTGCATTGTGAGGAAAGTACATTTTGTTGGAATGTGGCCTCAGAGCTCCGCCTCCCTAGGCACTTTTGTTCTACACAGAAGGAGCGGAGTGGCTGCCACAGGGTGCAGACCTGAAAACTGCATTGTATTTGCTACCTGGCCTTTTACAGATTAGGTTGGCCATTTCTTTTTTTCTTTTTTTCTTCTTTTTTTATGTGTATGAAGTACTGTCTGTGTGTAGGTTTGTGCACCGGTGTCGTGCAATGCCACGTAGGTCAGAAGAGGGCGTCAGATTCCCCTGGAACTGGAGTTACAGACGGTTCTCAGCCACCATGTGGGTGCTGGGGATCCAACCCAGGTCCTCTGCAAGAGCAGTCGGTGCTCTTAACCACTAGGCCATTTCTCCAGCCCCTGGCCATTTCTTGGTTTAATGTATTGTCTTCCCTACTCAGAGGTCTGAGGAACTCCAGGTCATTAAAATTGCTTTACTAAGCACAATAGTCCAATGCACAGGTTTCCATTCCCAGGAGTTATTCACCACATTGTTTTGACTTGGAAAGCCTTGCACATTGAATCTGTCATTTAACCCAGCATTCCCAAACTTGTCTTCTACAACTGACTTTCCTCTGACTAGTTCTTAACATCCAAGAAGCTGATACCTCAGGGACATCACTGGTAAATACTGGTTAGGTCACACCATGCAGCCTGTATTCTTGGCCCATCCCTGCCATCAGTAAACAGAGTGACTTTGGTTGAATTATGTACCCACTAGAAGCTGCAGGCTCATGAACAGAGTGGGTCAGTGGTGTGTTTCCTGACATCCTTACACATTTTTCAGGCAATCTCTAAGATATTCCAGAAAACAGTCTGGAGGGATGGTTTTGAGTTTTGCTTTGCTAGATTGCTTAACAGCGGGGAAGTGGGAAATGCTAGCGGTGAGTTCTCTGGTCTTCACTTTGATTTCTCTAGCTTGGTTAACTGAATGACCTCAGACAAGTGACTTTTCCCACTGGACCTCAATTTCCTTCACTTCTAGACTGAGCATTTTGGCTCGAGGCTCTATTTGCTCTGAAATTCAGTGGGTCCACCTGACTGGATGAATTCAGCCTTCCTCCTCATCCAAAACAAGAGTCTCTCAGAAGCCCTGGTGATACCTCTCCTTGGCTTTCTTACTGCAGCATCTGAGGTTATGATCAGATATGAACCATTACTGAAGAACTTTGATGCCACTGACAGCTTGGAAAGCAGGGCTGAGCCTTGTGGAGGTGCCAACACTATGGTTCTCAACTTGATATTGTTACCATTGCTCAAGAGCTGCACTGTCCAGACACCAAATACAGACAACTTACTAACAAATCTGGCAAAGAAAAAGCAGATGTGATTCCTGGAACGACTGGAGGGTCAAGGGTGGGGCAGAAGTTCCCCCAGCAGACTTAGTTATAAGGCAGAGTCTAGATAAAATTCCTCACATTTGTCACTCCCCTTTCCTTCCCAAACTATTTTCTAATTTTTTTCACAGCTCTTGATATCAAAGATTTATAAACAGTGGAACAAGAGAGTTATAAGAAGGTAAAAACCTAGTGAGAAGTACCTCTTCTTCCATAAATGTAGGAAAATCCCAGAAAAATCTTGGCTTGGTCAAAAGGTTTACAGTATCATGAAGACAGGGTCAAAGAGGGAGGGATGGTTCTAGGAGTGGGTACACTGCCCTTTGATCTCACAAAGGAAGTATCTGCAGATGACAGTGTCATCAAGAGAACCCCCAAGTAAAAGGCCTTGGGGGTTCAGACTTGGGGTTCAGACTTCCTGGCCAAGTGGATCCCGAGAGTCCACCAAGCCTGTGCCATTCCCAGCCAGTGAGCCAGCCAGCCCCAGATATTTGGGGGTTTCCACTGAGTTGGAATTCACATGGGGATTTAAGGAATAAATAAATAAACACAATTACTGTCCTTAAGGTGCTAAGGTTATGCTTGCTCGGGTGAGTCTGGTATACAGGAATACTCTTAAGTGTGAACAGCAGGCTTAGCATTAACAGACATAGAAAAATGGGCCCCAGAGAGGCAGCAATGGTGGCGTCGAGTGTCTCAGTTTCCCCATTCCTCTTCCAAGAATGGAGATTCCACATCTCCTCTTATAGCATGAAAAAAAATTATTTATTTTTATTTTATGTATATAGGTATTTTGTGTGCAATGCTTGTGAAGGCCAGACTGGAGTTACTGACCATTGTCAGCTGCCATGTGGGTGCTGGGAACTGAATCCAAGTTCTTTGCAAGAGCAACCAGTGCTCCTAACCACCGAACAATCTCTCCAGCCCCCTCTTCCAGCATTGATAAACCCTTCTTTTCTCTCTTTTTTTCTTCTCTCTTTCTTTCTTTTTCTTTCTTTCTTTCTTTCTTTCTTTCTTTCTTTCTTTCTTTCTTTCTTTCTTTCTTATCTCTTTCATCTCTATGATCTCCTCTCTCTGTCTCTCTCTGTTTCTCTCTGTCTCTGTCTCTCTTGTTTCTTCAGAAAGAAAAGTTTATGTGTATGGGGCAGCAGACTGGGCAGTAAACAGAACAGCTAGCCTATTAGCCCTTTTCTGCAGCCCTCTTCGAATCTTTGTACTGTGACCTTTGGCTATGGAGAATGCTTGAGCTTCTGAGCTCCAAGCTGCTAGGTGTCTGCTTCCCTGGTTGGAGGCGTGAGTTCCATTAGCCTGTGCTCATACAGGGAAAGGAAGATTCAAAGCGATAGGGGAGCCATGGAGGTGTTTGGTCCTGGGCCTCCTTCCACGGTGACCGAGCTGCTTATCTTCCCATCCTCAGGGTCCTGGGTCCTCCAGGACAGTCAAGCTGGCTTGGGCAGGAGGAAGGTTCTCTCCCACGTTAGGGAGTTGGTCTGGTAGCAGAGTTGGTTCCAGGAAGTATGTCATCTGAATTAGTGTGACCCGTGGTGTCCCTTCTTCCTCCAGAGCTGCAGGGACACATCCAAGGCTATGAGGACTCTGGGCTGAATGTACTTAGTTGCTTTCCTAAGAATCATCACCTCTGCAAATTTCTGAGAACTTCCCGACATAGACAACTGGGGAGTGAGCCTTTGGCATAACAATGCTTGGTCTGGAATGAACATCCAGTCCCTGGCGCTGAGAACCTCGGCCTCTCCCACTATCTCCCAGAAAGCCTCACTCTCTTTTCCCAAAGAGCACACACCAAGGAGTACTGAGATCTTTAGCCTTGGAACATTGCTCTGAGAATACTACAGGCTGTGAAGGAGGCTTAGAGGCAGGCTTTGGCCCTGGCACTCCTGTGCTCTGCCCCCAGGGTCGCCAGGGTTGCCAGCGTAGCCCCGTACCCATGTTAACATAGTTCCTACCATCCTCCAAAGAGCTTCTGCCCGAGCCCAGGAATTCCACAACGGTAAAGCACAGAGGGAGCTTTAAGGGACAAACTCACCAGGAGCTGAAGAGGCTGCATGGATGGAGCTGGAAGGACCTGTGGGAGACAGACACAGACCACGCAGGTAAGGCTATTGAGGCTGCGGCCTACTTGGTTCAGCAAAGGACACTGGGATCAATGCCTGCTAAGCAGGATGCAGCCTCGCTAAGAAATGTGGGTAAATGGCTCAGACTAGAGTTTAGCTTGTCTACATCCAAAAGTCCTGACCCTCAGTCCAATGTGACCCAGCCCCCCGTGTGTATCAGTGGTGGGAAGGAACCGCGCTCTCCCTTCCCTTGGGGCTACTTAAAACTCAACTCACAGGTTCTCTTTCTCCAGATTCTCCTTTGCAACAAGACAAGAGTGGCGAGCAGAACTAGGGCCAGTGCAGTGACGACTGAAGTCAGGGGCCAAGAGCTGCTTTCTTTTTCTGGAAAAACACTGAGGGAGAAGGGGTCGGTAAGGAAGTGAAGAACAGATTAGGATTAGGACTGTGCACCCTCTCCTCCCATTTCACAGGTAGAAAAGTGGAGTTCCAGGCAAATTGGCTGCATTCGTTCCCATAAGGTTCCCATAAGTGGCTGAGAGCTCCACGTGCTGAAGCCCCAAAATCCTTTGCCTTATGCTCCCTCCTGTGTGTGAGTCACAGTGTACTGAGAACGAGTGGGTCAGAGTCTTGGCCATGGCGTTTGGCCTTGGCATAAATTTCCCTTTCAGCCCTTCTCTAGAGCTCTGTTTCTCACATTAAAAAAAAAAAGTCCCAAGAACTGCAGCCTAAAATTTCTTTCACCCTATCACTCAGATTTTGCTTGCAGACCATGTGAAAGCATCTGGGCAGCTTTCCCACAGCACGGACACAGAGGAGGTGTGGGGCGGTGCAGCTGATCTGTAGGTACCCCACCCATTACCAGTGTGCAGGTACAAAGGGAAAGAAGTTAGCAGAAGGAAGGGCTTGCCAGGGAACAGGGCAGGTGTGGGGCCCCAGGGTTTACCTCTTCATGGATGACCCATTGCCAAGGGCCCATGTCAGGCCTGCTGCTGGAAGCTGGCTTGGCCTTGATGGAGGACTGTTTTCTCCAGGAGTATTTTCTAGGTGTCCATCAATGCTTCCTTCTACATGTGTGGTGCTATAGGCCAAAGCACCTGGAGCCAGGGAAGATTCCTCCGTGGAGTAAAGGGCTCGCTGCTTAGAAACTACTGTTTCTCCTGAGAGGGTTTCCCAGGCCACATGCTCTGAGATCAGAGATGATGGTTTAGTGGTTACAGTGGACTTCCTGGCTGTGCCTGGAGATGTTCTGACCTCTCTTCCCTCTTGTGGCCTCTCAGCCTCTGGAGTTGTCTTTTTCTTCACTCCTTCGCTGGTGGAGGCTCTAACGGTTACTGAGCTTCGGGTGCCCCATACCCAAACACCCTGTGATGTACTAGATGTGCTTCTGTGCTCTGCGGCCGGGCTCTCTGGGGTGGGGACTGTTGGCTTGCCCGAGCTCACTTCTTTGGCACTTGTTCCTAGAACTGTGGTTCTGGCTATTCTTGGGGTTTGTCTTCCCTGGACTGAAGGTGTAATTTCGCTGGTTCCTGTACTTGGAACAGCTCTGCCCCACTCTGTCCCTCTGCCTTTTAGAAACTGAGTGGCCCCTGAGGTCTGTTTGTTGACTGGTGTTGATGCTATTCCAAACAAGGTGGTGACAAACTCACCAGGAGCTGAAGAGACTGCCTGGATGGTGCTGGAAGGACCTGTGTGGAGACAGAGAGAGACCAGCAGGTAAGGCTGTGGAGGCTGCCTACTGGAGTCAGTAGGGTCCCTGGGATCAATGCCTGCTAAGCAGGATGCAGCCTCAATAAGAGATGCAATCTTCTGCCAACATCAGATAAAACAAAAAGGTGAGAATCTCAAGTGGGTTCTCTATTCTCTTGGAAATGCTCCCATTACACATTCCTTTCTCCTTCTCCGGGCCTGCATATCCTCAGTCTTCCAGGGTCCATGCTGCTCCTCAGCTGCATCAGATGGGTGGGAGCTGTCGCACATCTCCAGAGGCCTCAGCAAGGCGTGTGCTGGAAGAGCCTAGCCGCAGACCTTCCTTCCCGCCCGTCACCACCCCTCTGCAATGCTTCCCATTCACTGCATGTTTGAACACTGAGTTTTCAGGAGCCCAAGAGGACACGCTGTTTTACTTACAGCCTTTTTGGAACTTATCTCAAATATATAGTGGAAAGGCTAAGGCATAGAAACCTTATATACATCCAGTTGAGATTTTTCCAAATATCTGCTTTCCTTCTGAAGCTAGCATCCATCTAAAGCCTACCTCGGGGCTTTTTCCTGTTTCCCTTTTTATTGCCTAATGCTTAAGCCCTTCTTGGACTTCTGAGACTTCTCTTCTGCCCGCTTCTTCTGAACTTTGGATTTACAAAGCGTGACCATCATCAGCTCATACCTGCAAGCATAGTCAGATTCATGCTCAAGAACAGCATGTTGTTTCTGTCTCCGATGCCACAGCGGTAATGCCCCACATCACCCAGGGACAGTCGGAACAGCCTCACCACAAACAAACCACTGTGTGGAAAGTCAGTGAGAGCCACTCGACCGTGGTAGTCGCGGTGGACATAGTGGTTGGTAGACACGATGGTGTAGCAGATCCAGGATGGAGGATCCAGGCGGCACCAATACTTCCTTTGGTGTCTATTGACCGAAGAGGGGACATAATGGCACTGGATGGTGACAGAGCCCCCAGTCTCCCCAGACACCAGCTTCGGGCCTCTCAGTGTGCTTGCTGCTGCAGACAGAGAAGATCATCAAGGAAAGGGAGTGGTAGGTATAATGAACTCTGCTAGTCTGCAGGGTTGGGTCAGAAAATGCAGCGCTGGAACTGGGGCACAAGCGGTGTAGCCGGGGTAGAGCCTGGCCACCAAAGAAGGTGAGCTGGGGGTGCGTCTGGTTTAGATAACACTCTGTGCTGGGTGTCCTCATGGAAGCCTGTTTAGAGCCTACATTCCTTCCACTAAGTGCCATGTACCAGGGCCAAGGCGACTTCAGACAGAAGGCTCTGGTTCACGTGGGATGTAAAAAGGAGATGCTAGGTCATGTGGGGATGCCACATGCTCTTCCCCTGAAAAAGAGAGTATCCTGACACACTAATCTTTCAGATTAGTGGCTGAAAATTTTTTCATGCTATCCATTTTTCTACAGAAACAGAATCCAAAGTGTATAAGAATACAGATTTTTACAGGGGTAGAGATGAGCAGTATTATGAATATATCTGCTGTGGCAACAAGAATAAAGACAGATCGTGGCTGAAACAGATATATATATTATATGTTGCTTCTGGCTGCAGTTGCTTCCTTGTGGGCTGAGAAGACTGTGTAGGTTTAGATGCTTCAGGCAAACAAGTGAGGAAATGAGAGAGTGTCATCAGTCTACCATCTGACAAACTGACTTCAAGCCAGGTCTAGATCAATAACATCATTTTATGGTAATTGAGGGAACAATCCTCAAGAGGGTATTATGATTCTAAACATACACACAAAACACAGGTATACCCAGTTTCATAAAACAAATACTCTTGGGTGTAAAGGCACAAATTAACCCCAACACAATAATAGTGAGTGATTTCACTGCCCTACTCAATAGGCAGGTTATCCCAACATTAAAAATAGAGAAAGATCTAGCTGGGCGTGGTGGTGCACGCCTTTAACCTTAGCACTTGGGAGGTGGAGGCAGGCAGATCTCTGTGAGTTCAAGGCCAGCCTGGTCTACAGAGTGAGTTCCAGGACAGCTGGGACCAAAGGGAGACCCTGTCTCAAAAATGCCAAAAAACCCACAAAAAACTGTAAACCCAGTTTGGTGGTGCCATGCAGGTAATCCCAGAACTAGAGGCTGAGGCAGGAGAATAGCCTTGAGTTGGAGGCCAACCAGGGCTACATAGCAAGATGCTGTCTCGGAAAAACAAAGACATGTTGCTATTCTTGTTTTGTTTTGGTCTTTTTGAGACAGGGACTCCCTGTAACCCTGGCTGGCCTGGAACTCACTCTGTAGACCAGGCAGGCCTTGAACTCACAAAGATCCACCTGCCTCTGCCTCTGCCACCCAAGTGCTAGGATTAAAGGAATGTGCCACCACGCCCGGCTGCTATTCTGTTTTATACTCTGGAATTTTGGACCTCACATGTAGGTCTGGGGTGGGGAGGTATGAGATTTGTGAAGTAACCTCCAGGTCATCTTTCCTGTTGGTGGTGGCTCATTCACTTCAGTGTTCCCTGCACATGGGACATCGTGGCATGTGGGCAGCTGCATGAGGAGGCCTGCCGGGTACAGTTCCTCACCACTGCAGGGTGTCAGCAGCTGGGCCAACTGCAATGACCTGATGAATGTGGGGCATTGGGGCCCTCCATAAGCCTCTTTTACCCATGAGTCTGATCTTTAAAACTACAAAGAATGGCCGGGTGTGGTGGTGCACACCTTTAGTCCCAGCACTCTGGAGGCAGAGGAAGGCAGATCTTTGTGAGTTCAAGGCCAGCCTGGTCTGCAGAGTAAATTCCAGGCCAGCTGGGACTACAGGGAGACCCTGTCTCAAAAAAAAAAATAAAATAAAATAAAATAAAATAAAATAAAAAAAATAAAACTACGAAGAATGGTACTAGGTTTTGGCAAATCCTGCCTAGTGATCCAGCTGCAGCTGCTGTGCTAGTGTCTGGGGTAGTGCAAGTGACAGGCCTCGGGTACTTAGGATGTGGCCTTCCACTGACCATACCTCCTTCCATCCCCATCCCAGACTCAGGATAGCCCACCTGCAGGGTCCTTCCAGGCTTAAGGTGACTCCATCAGGGCTCAGGCCACTGGGACACTCTGCAGAACAAGGTTCATCCTTGTTTGTAACATCCTGCCAGTCAGGCTGCATGAGGAGCAGGTCAGTGGAGACTGAGGAAACAGATGTCTGTGCTCCAGGGTGCAGGATAAGTAAGCACTGTGACAAACTGGGGGCTTGCCACATCATTGGAGCAAAGGGGGCTCATTGCCTAGGGCAGACTCCATCATCTCTTCAAAGGATACAACCTTTTCTGGTGACATAGTGTGTCCTCTGCTTTTTTGGAGCCTGTCTGGCATCTAGATGCAGAATCTTCCACTCTGGAGAATGTTGCTGTCCCCTACATTGCTCTAGGTGGCACAGTAGCCCTCAGCTTGGAGGGAAGCCTCCAGCAGGAAGGGCCTGTGGGTTCCTGTCTCAGAGGCTTTGCTGCCATGCATATGCCTAAGCCACACCTTGTGGCATCTGGGGTCTCTCTGGTACTGTCCTCCATCCCCCAGGCTTGCAGACTCCACCTCCTTACCCTCCTTACCCCATTCCCGGCCCTCTCCCTTTCTGCCCTACCTGGGCCTATGCAGAGCAGCTGTTCATGCCCAAAGCACCTGCACAGAGAGCTGATCCCACCTTACTCTGCTCTTGAGACACCCACCTGTCTGTGGCTGGAGGAAGAACCGTCGCCCCCAACCCCACCCCCATTGGCAGCCTGCAGCCAGGCCCAGCCCATCCCCACCTCCACCGGGGCAGCCACAAGTTCACCTGGCACTTCGCGCAAACTCTTTGGGTGGCCCTGTGTCAGGACGGAATTCTAACTCTAGACAGACTGCACATCTCCCACCTCCAGCCTTTCCCTTGCGGGCCGTCAGCAGTGACCCAAGGAGTGGTCTCACGGCCCCTCCCCAGCTTGCGAGCCACAGCTCTTGTGTCCCAGGCTCTTCCTACCTGGGACACCCTCCCTACACCTTTGCTCCAGGGACAAAAGCCCACAGCAAGCCTGGGTGCTTGGAACATTAAACTAAGACTGGGAAATCCTCGGGAAACAAAGTCTCCGTTGCCCGTACATTAAGCGGTCGTAACAACTCCAAGGTCACACAGCTAAGTGGGCCGACTGGTCTTCAAAGGCACCAGCAGCCCTAACTACAACTCCATCTCCAAACTGCGCAGCGAACTGAAGGTAGAGGAGTACAGGGCGGCGTGGGCGGGGCCTCGGACAGAGAGTGGGCGGGGAAAAGCCCTCTTGCCCGCCTCCCGCCCAAGTCGGTGTTGACGTCATGACGTCTGGTGTCATCCCAGATCATGCATCTGCCGTAAGTTTTCTGTATTTTTCTCTTGACTTCTATTTGTTTTTGTTTTTTCATCTTTTTTTAAACAATAAAGTGATAACAACATAAAAAAATATGATAAATATAGTAAAGAAATATCAATGTCTACACAATAATCATGTAAAACCAGTTTGCAAAGCAGTTGTGCCCAAAAACCCACACAGACTCTGCGGTACTTACCATCGCGACCAGTGGGGTGGCTTAGTTATGTTTCATAATCAAGTAGTATTCTTCATATGTTATTCGTTGTCCCATACTTATATATATCTCGTTAGTTTGCGACCAATTAACCCCCAATCGAAAGCCATTCGGTAAATACACTACAATCCATAGCCACACGCCTCCTCTTCTGCAGATTGTATTCCTCTGTTTGGCTTAGAAAAGATCAGGGCACAGGTGAAAATGAGAAGGCAAACATAATAACACTCTAACTTTTCTTCATCTGGAAGACTGTTATGTCATTTGGAATCTCTTAGATACTTTAGTTGCTGTCGTTTCATCTTTCATGAGAAAGTCTTTGCCAGCTAGACTAGGCACTTCCTTTGCTTGAATACACTCTCTACTTGATGTAAAAACACATGCAATTAGATATTTAGTATTAAACAAGTATAATATAGCCTTTCGATCCTACTAATGAAGCCACAACACAATTAGATATACATACTGTATTACCAAACAGTACTAATTGTTATGGGGTTTATACTTGTATTTTTTTAGAAAGATGATAATTTGATGCTTTGAGGTGTTATTCATGGGATTCATTTCTTCTGTCTAAGTATGGCAGGTAGTCACTATCGCTGATGGTTTATAAACATCTCCTTAAACCTTAGAGGATGTAAGCTTATGTGCATCAGCCCGTGGGTTATTCCTACCAAGTGAGAGTAAAAGTAATAGCCAATTAGATTTGGGATATACAGATACATTGGCTGCTACTGCTGCCACAGTATTTCCTAGGCCAGATTTCATACATTCTATCATATATGTTAAGTTCCTATCCTCAAGCATTTGTTCACCAAAGTCCTTGGCTGCAATTTCATTCCCCAGGAGGTACTAGTCAATGTCCTAGTCTAGAGTCCTTCCCTTAAAAGATCACTTCTCCTTCTACTCCCATAATATATCAGTCATATAATAGTTCCTCAGCTGATTGGGACTGCCACCCATTTCCCTAGTTTTATGCTAGATTTTTATCTACTTGATTTAGGCAATAAGTTGTCTTACATGTGACACATTGTTGCAAGTTCATGTGGAGCAAGTTCCCAGAGGGCAAATTGAAAAGCCTTCTACTTCTCTTATGTTGATGCATGTTCCAACAGTTTCTAGGCTCTTAAATTCTTTCCAGCCCCTCTCTTCCTGCAATATGTCCTCTGACCTTGGTAGACCATGTTATGAACGGTGTGAGTATGTGTAACCATAGGAGTACTACGAATGCACGTCTGCAGTTTCTTATTTCTCTAAAGCTTAGCCAGTTGTGGACTTTTGTGGGAATTGCCTCTGTTGAATGAGAAAGCGTTTTAGCACTGGGTGGAGTTGAGCAAGAGGATGTTATTTAATGTTCTCTCTACCCTTGTTCTGCTTGTTCTCATGCGCCTTAGGTGTTAAGGTTCCTTGATAGTGTGTTACTTAGGGCCTTGGGCATCTCTCAGACATATATTATACTCTTATTTTAATTTTCTGTGTGTGGCCAGTTGTGGATACTCTTGATATAGCCCCTAATCCATTGCAAAAAGAAGCTTCTTTGATGAGTGATATACAGTATACCTGTCAGGGTAGTAGGCAGGTCTTTTGGCAGCAGTTCAGTGAGGCCGATAGGTGAATGGCGGTGGAGGACAGCTCTAGAGGATGGGTCTACACTAATCCAGAGTTCTGAGGGGGAGGAGCAGGAGGGTGACGTGGGGTGGGGACAGCCTCTGGAGGGTCTTACACTAATCCAGAGTTCTGAGGGGGAGGAGCAGGAGGGTGACGTGGGGTGGGGACAGCCTCTGGAGGGTCTTACACTAAATCCGGAGATCTGAGGGGGAGGAGCAGGAGTGGCCCAGGTCTAGTGACGGGGCTGAGTGCCTGTTCTTGTTTCTCCAAGAACCCAAGGTGCCTCCTTGCGTCATTTCCTTGAGATGTTTCTGATTTTTAATGTAAGCCCTTAGAGCTGTGACTCTCCCTCTGAAGACAATTTTCATTGTGTCCCACGTTTTGGTGTGTGTGCATTATCATTATTTTTTCTTAGTTTTAGGACTTTTTTATTTCTTTTTTTATTTTTTCTATGCCCCCCCATTCGCATTTCAATAATGTGTATATTACTCCTCCAAAGTACTGTACATACTGGGTAGTTTTCTCTTTGCTGAGTTGAATTCGTGTAGTCATTAGTAATACCAAAGAATGTATTTCCAGTTTTTCTTATATTTGTTAAAGCTTGCTTGCACCCTAACATATGATCTATTGGGCAGCTGAGCAGAATGTACACTTTGCAATGTTTGGATGGACTGTTCTTAGATGTCCATCAGATCCATTGATGCTTTGTCCATTTAACCAGATCTTTCTCTATTTTTTTTTTATTTCTTTTTTTTGTTGGCATTTTGAGACAAGGGTCTTCCCTTGTGGGTCGCGCAGCCTGTTCCTGGCAGGTACTCACTGTAGACCAGGCTGCCCTATGAGATCACAGATAGCCTCTTCCACCGTATCCAAGGTCGCTAAAGGAAAGGCGTTGCCCACTCACCACGCCCAGCTAGATCTTTCTCTATTTTTAATGTTGGGATAACCTGCCTATTGAGTAGGGCAGTGAAATACTCTTCAGACACTATTACTGTGTTGGGGCTTAATTTGTGCCTTTACACCCAAGAGTATTTCTCTTCTATAACTGGCTAAATACCTGTGTTTGATAGTGTATGTTTAGAATCATAATTACCCATCTTGAGGAATTGCTTCCCTCAATTACTTCATAAAATGATGTTATTGATTAGACCGTGGCTGAAGTCAGTTTGTCAGATTTGGTAGACTGCATGAGCTACTCACTTCCTCATTTCCTCACTTGTTTGTACCTGAAGCATCTAAACCTACACAGTCTTCTCACCGTCACAAGGAAGCAACTGCAGCCAGAAGCAACATATATATATATATCTGTTTCACGATTTCTTTATTTATGATTGTCCTAATGAACAGATAATTATAGATATAGCTAGACATGTCTCCCTGTAAAAATCTGTATTCTTATACACTTTGGATTCTGTTTCTGTAGAAAAATGGATAGCATGAAAAAATTTTCAGCCACTAATCTGAAAGATTAGTGTGTCAGGATACTCTCTTTTTCAGGGGAAGAGCATGTGGCATCCCCACATGACCTAGCATCTCCTTTTTACATCCCACGTGAACCAGAGCCTTCTGTCTGAAGTCGCCTTGGCCCTGGTACATGGCACTTAGTGGAAGGAATGTAGGCTCTAAACAGGCTTCCATGAGGACACCCAGCACAGAGTGTTATCTAAACCAGACGCACCCCCAGCTCACCTTCTTTGGTGGCCAGGCTCTACCCCGGCTACACCGCTTGTGCCCCAGTTCCAGCGCTGCATTTTCTGACCCAACCCTGCAGACTAGCAGAGTTCATTATACCTACCACTCCCTTTCCTTGATGATCTTCTCTGTCTGCAGCAGCAAGCACACTGAGAGGCCCGAAGCTGGTGTCTGGGGAGACTGGGGGCTCTGTCACCATCCAGTGCCATTATGTCCCCTCTTCGGTCAATAGACACCAAAGGAAGTATTGGTGCCGCCTGGATCCTCCATCCTGGATCTGCTACACCATCGTGTCTACCAACCACTATGTCCACCGCGACTACCACGGTCGAGTGGCTCTCACTGACTTTCCACACAGTGGTTTGTTTGTGGTGAGGCTGTTCCGACTGTCCCTGGGTGATGTGGGGCATTACCGCTGTGGCATCGGAGACAGAAACAACAGTGCTGTTCTTGAGCACTGAATCTGACTATGGCTGCAGGTTTGAGCTGATGATGGTCACGCTTTGTAAATCCAGAGAGTCTCAGAAGAAGCGGGCAGAAGAGAAGTCTCAGAAGTCCAAGAAGGGCTTAAGCATTAGGCAATAAAAAGGGAAACAGGAAAAAGCCCCGAGGTAGGCTTTAGATGGATGCTAGCTTCAGAAGGAAAGCAGATATTTGGAAAAATCTCAACTGGATGTATATAAGGTTTCTATGCCTTAGCCTTTCCACTATATATTTGAGATAAGTTCCAAAAAGGCTGTAAGTAAAACAGCGTGTCCTCTTGGGCTCCTGAAAACTCAGTGTTCAAACATTGCAAGTGAGGAGTGGGAGCCATTCGCAGAGAGGGTGGTGACGGGCGGGAAGGAAGGTCTGCGGCTAGGCTCTTCCAGCACACGCCTTGCTGAGGCCTCTGGAGATGTGCGACAGCTCCCACCCATCTGATGCAGCTGAGGAGCAGCATGGACCCTGGAAGACTGAGGATATGCAGGCCCGGAGAAGGAGAAAGGAATGTGTAATGGGAGCATTTCCAAGAGAATAGAGAACCCACTTGAGATTCTCTACCTTGTTTGTTTTATCTGATGTTGGCAGAATGATGTGCATCTTCTTATTGAGGCTGCATCCTGATTCTTAAAGCAAGGCAATTGATCCCGAGAGGGACGACCTAACTGCACTCTCCAAGTAAGGCAGCCTCCACCAGCCTTTACCTGTACCTTACTTTTGGTCTCTCTCTGTCTCCCACACAGGTCTCTTCCAGCACCAGTCCAGGCAGTCTCTTTCAGCTTCCTGGTGAGTTATTTGTCACCACCTTGTTTTGGTGAAGATGCATCCAACCACCAGTCACCAACAGACCTCAAGGAGGTCCTATCTCAGTTTCTAAAAGGCAGAGGGACAGAGTGGGGCAGAGCTGTTCCAAGTACAGGAACCAGCGAAATTACACCTTCAGTCCAGGGAAGACAAACCCCAAGAATAGCCAGAACCACAGTTCCAGGAACAAGTGCCAAAGAAGTGAGCTCGGGCAAGCCAACAGTCCCCACCCCCAGAGAGCCCGGCCGCAGAGCACAGAAGCCACGATCTAGTACATCACAGGGTGTTTGGGTATGGGGCGGAACGCCGAAGCCTCATTTAGTAAACCGTTAGGAGCTCTCCGACCAGCTGAAATGGAAGTAGAATAAGAACAAGTAACAACTCCAGAGGTCTGAGAGGCCACCAACGAGGAAGATAGGTCAGAAACATCTCCAGGATACAGCCAGGAAGTGCCACTGTAACCACTTTAAACCATCATCTCTGATCTCAGAGCATGTGGCCTGGGAAACCCTCTCTTCAGACTGAGTAAACTAGTATGTTTCTAGCAGACAGCGACTCCGTTTACTCACACGGAGCGAACTCCCTGGCTCCAGGTGCTTTTGGCCTCTATAGCGACTCCACATGTAGAATGGCAAGCATTGATGGACACCTAGAAAATACTCCTGGAGAAAACAGTCCTCCATCAAGGCCAAGCCAGCTTCCAGCAGCAGGCCTGACATGGGCCCTTGGCAATGGGTCATCCATGAAGAGGTAAACCCTGGGGCCCCACACCTGCCCTGTTCCCTGGCAAGCCCTTCCTTCTGCTAACCTCTTCCCTTGTACCTGCACACTNGGTAGGGGTGGGGTGGGGGGAAGGGAAGGGGATATATGCCTGAACTGAATTGGAAAATGTTGTATGAAATACATAAAGCATCAATAAAATAAAAAAAAAAGAATGCATGAAATCTGGTGTGAGGGGGTAATGGGGGTGGATGGGAGAGGGGGGTCTAAATTTGATCAAGGTCTATTACATGAAATATATAACAACTCAACAAAAATATTTTAAAAAACAAGAACAAGCCAAACCCTAAATCGGCAAATAGAAAGAAATAGTTATGAATCTTAGAAGAAATTAATGAAATAAAATTGAAAAAGAAACAATAGGGACTGGAGAGATGGCTCAGTGGTTTAGAGCACTGGTTGCTCTTGCAGAAGACCCAGGTATGATTCCCAGCATCCACATGGCAGCCAAGAACCATCCTTAACTCCAGTTCCAGAGGATCTGATGTCCTCTTCTGACCTCTGCAGCATTGTACAACATGGGTGTGCTCACATACATTCCAGCAATACACTCATACACACAAAATAAAAATCAATAGGAAGAATCAGTGAATCAAAGAGTCAGTTCTTTTGAAAAGATAAATTAGCCAAATTAAGCAAAAGAGAGAGAAATCTCAATTTAATAAGATTAGAAATGAGAAGGGACCCATTATGACATACTAAAGGAATTCAGAAAGTTATTAGAACATATCTTAAAACATTATATTCTAATGAACTATAAAATCTAAAGATGTGGATGAATACCTAGATGTACATGACTGACCAAATTAAACTAAAAGAATGTCACAGATTTATAATGAGCAGTGAGAGGAAGAAGGAATAAAAAATATGACTCAAAATGTCTTGGCCTAGATGGTTTCACTGATGAAGTCTACCAGACTCTCATAGAACTGCCCAAACTATTCCCTAAAATGGAAAGAAAGGAACACTGCTGAACTCTCTTACAAAGTCAGTACTGCCTTCACTTCAAAACCAGACAAAGATATAGCAACAAGAATATTATAAACAAATCTTCTTGATGAACCTAGATGCATCACTTCACAGCAGTTGGGAGAACCCCAAGTGTACCTATACAAGACTGACTGTCAGCAGTCATCTACGATGGGGCTCGAGTGGCCCCACCCCGCCATTTGGATTTATAGGTGGCTAGTGGCTGCTATGGTAGAGCTCCGTATGGCCTGCCCTTCTCTAAGGATCTACTGTTGACCATTAATAATTGCTGGGGCAGGGAGAAATGCTTTATCAGTGGTGTAGCCATAGTAGTAAATTGCTACTGTACTGTACACAAACCTAATCAAAGTTATTGGATCTCTCTCTCTCTTCTCTCTCTCTCTCTCTCTCTCTCTCTCTCTCTCACACACACACACACACACACACACACACACACACAGATGAAAGCTGAAGGGAGACTAGTTAGAAAGAGGAAAAGAATCCAATGGAGTGCGAGGGGGACAGGAGAGGGTAATAGGGATGAAAATGATCAAAATACATTATGCATATGTAAGAACTGACATAATGAACCCCATTATTCTGTATAATTCATATATGCTAATTAAAGTTACAAAGTAAAATCTTAGACTAAGAAAACAAAACAAAACTAACCAACAATGGCAACAAAATCATTTTATTTTGTTTTATTTTTTTGAGACAGAGTCTCCCTAATAGCCCCCGCTGGCCTGGAACTCACTACATAGACTAGGCTGGTCTCAATCTTACAGAGATCTCCCTGCAAAAGAATTTTAAGATGGTAATAGCAGAACGTTAAGTCAACTACCTTCTGAATACAGACAGATTTTTATGCGGCTTGCCTATTATGTGTGACCTAAGGTCCCAGGAGACTAGCAGTCATAAAATGCTATCTAGGTTTGCATCAATACCACTGAAGTCTTAAACAACGTACCCCAAATAGTACCACTCATGATAAAGGTTAATGGTATTATAATTTATTGTTAAATGGCAAGAATAGTCATTATTATTAAGAACCCATCTCAGGACAATAGTGACAAAACGTTCACATGGATCCTCATGTCCTCCCTGTGGCACATTGGGGATCAAGCATTCTGACCTCCCAGGAGAGAGTGAATTAATAATCCTTGACTGACTCTCACAGTATACAGAATTTTTTATTAATTCAAAAATTAATAAGCAATACCTCATGTACTCTTGTGGTGGGTTACAATCAATAATAATAGTGGTTTCTGAGTTGTATATTATGAGAATTAAATAATGGCTGATAGTTGTTAGGATGAATATGGTGTTACCTGGGGGGCCCTGGTGCTAATTCTCTGCCTCTTAGTGGGGGTCAGGGCCCTGGGTCTCACCCGTCAATCATTACCCAGTAAGAGTGTTGGTATGGCACCCTTTGGGGGCCATGGTAGGGTGGGAGCGATGCTTACATCTGAGGTAGCCACAGCCTGCCACAGGACTTAGTTTTGTCACAGTAGCAAAAAAGCTCCTTAAGAGAAAAAGGAGAACTGGTGGCTGGAGAGGTGGCTCAGCAGTAAAGGGCTGCTCTTGCTGAGGACCCGGGTTCAATTCCCACCACCCACATAGCTAACAACCGTCTGTAACTCCAGTTCCAGGGAATCCAATGCCCTCTTCTGACCTCCATGGGCTCTGAACAATACCAGTACTCTTACCTATATACATATAAAATAAAAATAAATTAAATATTTTTTAAAAAGAATAAGAAACCCTGGCCTAGGTGGAGCCTTAACTCTGTTTTGTTAGGTCAATCACCTCATCCCAGGACCACCCGTAGGAAGATGGGTCCACCTTAAATCACAGAAAACAGATAAATGTATTAAAACACAGTGTATTAAGGGAATGGTGAAATTTTCTTGCTTGGGATCTCTGCCCCCTAGTGGACCTTATGGACCAGGCCACAGACATATATTTCCATAAATCTGCCTGGTTTTCTGAATTCTTCAGAAAAGGGTAGTCTCCCTTTTCCTCCTGCATCTCTTTTCACACTTCCGCTAACACTTTGGGCCACCCCAGCATTTGGGCCTCTCTTTCTTTAAAACTCCCAACCATGCAGCTTCTTGTCCTAACAATGTTGACCTCCATGCCAGCTCTAAACAGCATAGGTTTATGGCTTTTTCCTTCCCCCTGCCATCCTGGAACTCACTATGTAGATCAGCCTGGCCTTGAACTCACAGAGATATGCCTGCCTCTGCCTCCAGTGCTCAAATTCTCTTTATGAATGAAACTTGACAGGGATCACATTTCCCCCGTATCAGTTTGACAAAGACTTGTGGCAGACAAAGAAAAAGGAGGGTCTGTACCTGTGAAGGAACTCTCTGGCCACCAGCAAGGGGAAGATGTGTTTGATGCTGATGCGCAGAGGTGGGGCTTGGAAGGGAGGGAGCTGGCTTGCAGCCATCTGAGATGAGGTCTCCTGCTTGGAGGGGTCATGGATGAACCTGGCCAAGAGAGAAATGAGCTATGAGGACTCCCCAAATGTCTACAAAGACATCCAGAATGAACATCTGCCCCAGCATCCTGTCAAGTTAAGAAATGAGCTACCAGGGGTCCCCAGACGTCTACACAGACATCCAGATGAACCTGTGCCCCAGCATCCTGTCAAGAGCTCTCCCGTTGCTTCCGGCTCTGACCCTGCTGGGTTCCCAGTGGCAGAGCAAAGAGGGAGGAAGATGAGCGCTGGACACTGACACCTTTCTGGGTCACAGAGCTTGAGGGGTTGAGGGTGCAGGGACATGTCTCTGAGTGAAAATTAAGACATTTACCCAAGAATTTAGAACCCGGGAGACCTAGAGCAAGTCTTTGAGGACTGTTGCCTATGTGAACGGAGAGGGCCTGGGCCTTCCTGGGGACGGTGGGAGATTGAGATCAGCCATGCTGTGGCCTGTGAAGCAGCCAGTGCTACTGCTGGTTCATTAACATCGATGTGTTGATGAGCCACAAATGGCTATCACCGCATTTTCATTCATTCATTAACGCATTCAGTAATTAATCTGTGAAGCATCTTCCCAGGACCTAGGCAGTAGACACTCCAGGCACATATTATATTATATTCTTCACTGGCTCTCATAATAAAATCCAGATGCCACTGCTTGAAGAAAGGATCATTTGCCTGACCTGTATCTGGCCTGTCTCTCTCATTTAATTGTCCTTTGTTCCCGACACATATTAAACCCTTCAAAAAGTATACTAAATAAATAAGTGAATAAATACACTTTTACCTCCTATTGCCACTCCTTGTTTCCAATTTGTATCGAAGCTCTGTGCATTTCATACAAAATTTCCAATCAAGTCCAGACCCATTCCCTGACCCCACCAGAGCTCACGCCTTCTGCCAAACATGTTTTTCATCTTTTTCTCAGTTTCTTTTAAAAATTTCAATGCAGATGTTTACTGTTTTGAGCAGAAGTTCACCGTTTCAGTCAGTTCTTCAATCCAGTCTTTTTTGTTGTTGTTGTTCCTTCCAATCTGTATCACTCCAAAACATGCATATATGCATGCCTCATATATCTTTTAGCATCTTCAGCTTATGATTTCTTTTTCTTTTTTCTTTTTAATTAGGCTGAAATATATCATGTTTGAAGGCTCCTCCTTGGCAAGCCCAAACAACCATCAGTCCTGCCCTTATGAAATAAATACATTTTTAAAATTTTCTTTGTGGCCTGAACTCCTTATGAATAGAGTAAGGAACTTTGGGGTGGGGTTAAGACAGGGTCTCCCTATATTCTCAGCTGGCCTCATTATGTAGATCAGGCTGGGTTCAGTCTCACAGAGATCTGCCTGCCTCAGCCCCCTGATGCTGGGATTAAAGCTGTGCACCACCACACCCAGTCGAAGGGACTCCATCATTGTTACTAGTGCTGGGCCTGACAAATAGTAAGTATGTGTCAACCATAGGTTATAAAAGACTGAGAAAAAGATGCAAGACAGGCTTAATGTGTATGACAGAATCCATGAGCTCTGGCGGGGGGCAGAGGGGCATGAGGGATGGACATGGATGGGGGGAATGAGTCTAAATTTGATTAAGAAATGTTCTATGAAATGCCCTCAATAAAAATTAAAAAGTTTATTTTTAAAAAAGATGATCTGCCCAGCTGGGATGAGCTGGGTCCCCAGCAATCTCTGCAGCCTGACTCTGGGCTGTGGTGTAGACTCACCGTGGAGAAGGCACAGTATAAGGAGTATTTTCCACCCTGTTCTCTGGCTGGTAACTTGCAAAACCTGAAAGCAAAGGCAAGAGGCACAAGGAAGGCACATGAGAAGATGCAGGTGTGTGGGGACGGGGGGTGGGGGGCATGCTGGGGACGCTCACTCTGTGTGTGTGTGTGTGTGTGTGTGTGTGTGTGTGTGTCTGTGTGTGTGTCTGTGTGTGTGTGTGCGTCTGTGTGTGTCTGTGTGTGTGTGTGCGTCTGTGTGTGTCTGTGTGTGTCTGTGTGTGTGTGTGTGTGTGTGTGTGTGTGTGTGTCTGTGTGTGTGTGTGTGCGTCTGTGTGTGTGTGTGTATGTCTGTGTGTGTGTGTGTCTGTGTGTGTCTGTGTGTGTGTCTGTGTGTGCGTCTGTGTGTGTCTGTGTGTGTCTGTGTGTGTGTGTGGCCATGTCGGGCAAGCTCACTGTGGAACCGCACTGTGCTCTGAGCAGGCTGGCAGATCTCCTAGAGAGGAGGGCCAGAGCTGCCTGTCCTGGGAAAGTGGAGCTCAGTCCTGACACCAACATCTGGACATCTGGTTTGGTCATTGTCAGCAAGGTTACCTTCCCTTTACCTAGGAGATTGTTGTGTTAAGAGACAATTTCCTCCATAAAATTGTAGTCCCAGCACCCACTTGCCAGAGGGGAGCCCTGAACTAAGTTGGGGTGTCACAGAGAACAGAGAATACAGTCTGAAGCTGGAGCACAGCAGAACTGGGGAGCTTGACAAAGGCAGGCTCTGGGATCTAGCCCTTCTCTGTGAAAAGGCAACTTGTGTGGGTTTCAGGTTCTGAAATAAGATCCAGAACATTATAAGCTCAGGGCTTAGCAACCGTGAACAGGGGCCCAGTGATCCCTCAGTGTGCCCCACAGGGGTCACAGCTCAATGCTCATTGGTCTTCTACTGCTTGCTGATTAAAAAGACAGAGATTGTACTCTGTCTTTTTAATTTAAAAGATTGTACACATCTTTTAGTCTCTGTCAAGTTTAATGGGTGCTTTTTTATGGATTGGAAATCTTTCTTAGGATCTGTCTGTTGCCTGCAGTTCTCTGAACCAACCAATGCGGTTGTGTTTTCTGTGTCACTTGAATGGGCTTCCCTAGTCTTAAGGATCCATGCGCTGATTTTTAAGTCAGTGGCTTGGCATACAGGGAAGGAACCCTCTTGACTCTCAGCCACACTACCACAAAAACTCAGTGGCCAATGTGGGACCAAGGGTATGCAAGATGGAATTGAGGGAGGAGAAAAGGCAATGTGGGAAGGAAAATGTGTACAGAAAGTAGGAGAAGGAGGGAGAGGAAAGGAAGGATAACAGGCAAAAGAAGTAGGAGGAGAGAGGAGAGAAAGAGAAGGTGACAGTTCTGGGCTGGGCGTCTGCACCTGGCTTGTCTGCCCAGCCATGTCTACTAGGGTCGAATGGCTGTCTTACTAGCAATGGCCCTTGAGTGGCTAGCTTGAAATGACCCAGGCTTCTCACTTCTCTCAGTACTCCCTTGGGCACTGTCAAGGGAGTTCTTGCCCTTCCCTTGCCTTACCCCCCTCCGTCCTCCCCAGGCTTTCTGAAGGTGTGGCCTCCCCTAGTTCCAGGTTTGATTAATATTCACCAAGCCCAGGGTCCCTGTGTGGCTGGTACTGCAGGCTAATTTTCCAAAGTGCTAAGTCCTAACAGCACTTGAAGCCAATGTTACTACAGCGCCCAGTTCTTCTGAAGTCCAATGATTTGGCAAGATCTCAGCTTCGAGAGCAAAAGCTGCCTCTGCTGGGTAATGAGGAAGCAGGGAGCATGATAAAATGCCTCAGCTACTTATCAGCCTAGATTGGGGGTCAAAAGGATTTTGTTTGATGGAATGTCTCCAGTTATCCTCCCCGTCAATGACCTTCAGGAATCCTTTCTGCAGGAGACAGAGCCTCAGTTCCCAAGACTGAGTTTCTAGGCCTTTGTTAGCATGCACCGTGTTTAGAGCTCACAAGTCATGTCCCCCAGGGCCATGCTGGGAAGCAGAGCCACTGCATCCCTACAGGCTGGTATGACTTCTCTGAGCCCCACTTCTCTCCTACCCTTCATCTCTACCCCCTGGGATGGGGTGGCGTGTGAAGAGGGAAGAGCACAGCATCAGGAGAGTCTGTCTTGCTAGAAGCTGCCAAACTGACTCTGGCGAATGCTTATTCTTCTCCCCTACGAAGGTGGAGCTTTCCCCGGGCGGGCTCTGTGCGCTGCTTCTATCGTGCGCTGCTGCTGTCTTACTCTGGTTTTAGGCACGGTATTCTTCGCTGGGGCCTGAAGTCTAAAAGCCTCTGGAAGGAGCCCACTTGCTCCTAGGGCCTTTGACCATGTCAGAACTGCTGTGGCCACTCACTGCCCATCCTTGGAGTAAGACCCTGACCTTCAGGACAAAGCCCAGTTACCTTTCGTCCTCCGAGCTTAGTTGGGACTTCTTGGGCCATCTTAGACCAGAGCGAGATCAGCCTGGACTTTCTTTGTTCTGACAAGATGCCAGTGTCTTCTAGCTGCTTTCTCTAAATCTAGAGAGTAAGAAAGCAGGGTGATGTGTTGACAGCAGCGGAAACTAGAGCTGGAAGCCCAGGGCACGGGAGCAGCTGGACACTCACCTCAGCCGCTCACATCAGGCCTCTTCCTTCTGGGTCTTCTTACTGTGAGAGGAAGCTAGTTCTGGGCCATTCTCCTCACTGTCAGTTGCTTCCTCTGAAGCTGTTCTAGGCCTGGCGACAGCCTTGTGTAGGCTTTGGAGAAGCACACTCACTCCCAACCTCCCTTCTTTTATGTTCTGTCTAAATGGTCAGATTTTTTAGGGTACCCCATTCTCAGTAGCCCACTCAGGAATCCCCAGAACCAATGACATAAGACCTGGGCAGGAGGGACAGGGACTTTGGGATTTGGGAGAGGAATTCCCCTGCTGTCTGGTTAGCGGCTGTTGTCCTGCCACTGACCTGGACACTCCAGCTTCGGAGGAAAAGGCATTTGGGTGATTTAGGTCAGTGACTCCAGTTTAAACTCATGGTCTGGTACTTAATAGTTGGTATCCTGAACAAAGAATAATAGAGTGAGATGATCCTTGTGGAAAGAGAACATGGACAAGTGTGGCCTATTTAAACTGATGACGCACTTGAAAAAACCCCAGTATTTCCCTTTGGAAAATCATTTACAGAAGGGGCTCTTTTCTTTGCAAGCAGTGTGATATTCTTGGTCTTGAACTGACACAACCCCAAAACACTCAACAAAATGGACTCAAAGGGGTGAGGATGCTGTAGGCTGTGATTAAGGACCCTTTCCAGAATCCTGAATCAGTAATAACACCCTTGGGCCAATGCAAAAGTCCCTTCTTTCTTTAGAATGAATTCGACTGGTGCCTTGTTACACACCATGAACAATTAGTGACAGTGGTATATATTCTCCAGACACTTCCCTTTCCCAGTATGAAGACAGGTTGTGGGGAGGAATTGAAGTAGAAGAGGAAGAAAGATAATTCTGTGGGACTTTTTTTTGTCTTTTTGAGTCAGGGTCTCCCTGCAGCCCCTGGAACTCACTATGTAAACCAAGCTGGCCTCATAGAGATCCGCCTGCCTCTGCCTCCTGAGTGCTGGGATCAAAGGTGTGTGCAGCCTCACTCAGCTGACAATTCCATGGGATTCTTAAAGTATGGCTATAACAATCTCTCTCTCTCTCTCTCTCTCTCTCTCTCTCTCTCTCTCTCTCTCTCCATTTGTGCTGGGGAATGTGACAGTCATGTGTACTACTATCCCAGAATTCACCCAGCAGTTCTAATCCCAGAGCTCCTGATCTTCGTCCTTACCAATAGAATACATCTGCAGTGTGTCAAAGCACCCTCTTAAAAATGTTACTCTTGAGCTGTATGCAATATGAATAACTGTACACAGCGACCTTGTCTTCAGAGGCTCATCTCCAGAATTGAATAGTCCTCATGAAAGTGGTAGAGAGGTAGCTGAGGCTTGCCCTCCCCTTCCCTGCTCCTTAGAGAACAGTATCGCATTATGTTAATCACAAAAACTCTGACGCCAGGCTCCACTTCAAGTTTTTGTGGGAAAGTAATTTGCGTCAGGTTACTTATTCCCTTTAAACCTTGCATTCCCTTTATGTCAACCAAGAAATCAAAGCTCTTGCCTCCTAAAGATGTCATGTAGAATAAATGTAAAAGATGGACTCAGTAAATTCTCAGGAAAAATGATCTGGTGATGATCTCACTACTTCACTTTATAGGAGGCGTCATAATGACCAAATACTAAAAAATAAATCCCTGGGAAGCCTTCATCTTGTCATGAGTTTCCCTCCCTCTCTTCTCCCCTCTCATTTAAACACTTAAAGATTAAAATTAAAGTAGTTTAAGGATGTTTCTGAATTAAATTTATATTTTAAGTAAATAATTAAAATTTCATTTTATAAATGATTCAGTCACTTTACATCTTAAAGTGTGTCTTCAAAATTTAATCTACTGTCCAAAAGTTTGGACACTAGGATTACTTAAAGACACAAAGAGTTATATTACATTGGGTGAATTTTCAGAGCACTGACTCTGAGCCAGAACATCTTGTCTCTGACATTTTATGAAAGAGAAAACTTTGTACTGTCTCCTACTTTGTGAGGGTGTAACTGAATTTCCTTGCCTAGAAGACGCCTCAGGCAGCTCTTCTGCATCGACTTCTAAGCTGTGTGTACTGTGACCTGAGTTCAGAATAGGGCTAAACAATCCTCTGATCATCCCCTTTGTACGTGTTCCTCCTTTCCCCAAGCCCACAGTGGTTGTATCTGATAAACACGTTTACAAGGTAAAACACAGCAACAGCAAGCTCACCTCTGAACCCCACAAAGAGGAGGGACTCAGGGAGGACTGTGTGCCTGTGGAGTTTGCGCAGATCCCCCTCCCTGCACTCCAGTCTATACTTCTGCTCCATTACTGCAAGTTTTTCTTCTCCCAGACCCACTTTAGGCCTCCTCTTCCCACCCCTGTTATTTGCTGGAAAGACACACCTTCCCTTGTTGTCAGATACCAGATGTTGAAAAATCAACCACGTTATTACAAGTGCTGATCTCTTAGAAGTTCATGAAGGAAGCTGAACTATGACACTTGTTACCACTCCAGATGACAACAGAAAATTCTATGGGGATAGAGCAAGCAATTATTTTATAATGGCATTTAGCAAATTTTATAACAACCATCATTTAGCTGATAGTAGAGCTTATTATCCAGTAATGTTCAACCCAGAAATCCAGAAGGACTTGAAAGTCAGTTAGCTGAGGGAGTTCATGCGCAGTCTTCACAAAAACAGAGTAAAGGTTCCCACCGTCCCTTGAAACTTTCTCTGCAATTCACACCAGAAAGCTGGTGTGGACTACTGTAGGAAAAGAGTCCACAGCTCTTAACGATATCCTTCCAGAGGGCTTGAGTCTGGGCAGGGAGAGAAATTTTTTTACTGCTTGCGATTCTTTGGTTAAAAGATCATCATGGTGATGATGAACCATGGCCCTTACAAAAAGGAAGGGATTATAAGCAGCTAAGTTCATACCCATGATCCTCTCCTTCCCTCTACCCATGGTCCTCCCTTCTCCCTCTATATATGGTCTGCTCTCTCTCTACCCATGGTCCTCCTCCTCTCTCTCTCTACCTATAGTCCTCCTCTCTCCCACTACCCATAGTCCTCCTCTCTCTCTACCCATGGTCCTCCCCTCTCCCTCTACCCATGGTTCTCCTCTCTCCCTCTACCCATGGTCCTCCTCCTCTCTCTCTCTACCTATAGTCCTCCTCTCTCCCACTACCCATAGTCCTCCTCTCTATCTACCCATGGTCCTCCCCTCTCTCTCTCTACCCATGGTCCTCCCCTCTCCCTCTACCCATGGTTCTCCTCTCTCCCTCTACCCATGGTTCTCCTCTCTCCTTCTACCTATGGTCCTCCCCTCTCTCTCTACCCATGGTCCTCCTCTCTCCCTCTACCCATGTTCCTCCACCTCTCTCCCTACCCATGATCCTCCCCTCTCCCTCTACCCATGTTCCTCCACCTCTCTCCCTACCCATGGTCCTCCCCTCTCCCTCTACCCATGATCCTCCCCTCTCTCTCTACCCATGGTCCTCACCTCTCCCTCTATCCATGGTCCTCCTCCTCCTCTCTCCCTCTACCCATGATCCTCCTCTCTCTCTCTCTACCCATGGTCCTCCTCTCTCTCTACTCATGTGTATTAGTCACTTTTCTGTTGCTGTGATAAAACACCATGACCAAAGGAACTTATCAAAGGAAGAGTTTATTTGAGCCTATGATTGACAGTTCCAGGGAATCAGAGTCCATTGTGGTGGGAGGCATGGTGGCTGGAGCTGGAGCAGCAAGCTGAGGGTCACATCTCACAATGAGCACAGGAAGCCGAGAGAGCAATTGGAGACCTCAAGGCTTGTTAAACTCACTAAGCCTGCCCCCAATAATGTACTTCCTCTAGCATGGCCACACCTTCTAAGACCTCCAAGAACAGTGCCGCCAACTGGAGACAAATGTCTGAATACTTAAATCCTATGGGGGACACTCATCCAAACCACCACATTCCACCCCCTGGCCCTCATAGGCTCCTGACCATATAAAATGCAAAATGCATTTAGTCCAACCTTAAAAGTCCCCATAGTCTTTACCAGTTTCAATGCCATTCAAAAGTCTACAGTCCAAAGTCTCTTCTGAGACTCAGGCCAATCTCCTAAACTGTAAGCTTCTGTAAAATCAAAAGACAAATTACATACTCCCAACATACAGTGGATCTGAATACACATTCCCATTCCAAAAGGGAGGAATAGAGGCATAGTGAGGAAATACTGGACCAAAACAAGACCAAAAAGCAGCAGGGCAAGCACCAAGTCCAGTAGCTCTATGTGAGACTTCTGGGACTTGACTTCCAAAGGGCTTAGATGGCTCAGCTCTTCCAGCTTTGCTTGCAACACACATCTCTTTCTTAGGCTGGTACCACTCCCTGTATGCAGCTCTCCTTGGCAAATATCTCACAGGTCTGGCATCTCGAATGTCTTCTTGGGGTCTCCACTGTCAACCAGGCTTCACATTCACAGCTTCACGCAATGGCCTATCGGGGCCTTCTTTATTCAGGGACGCCCCTGCTGCACTCTGCCTGACCTTGGCAGCTCTCTGAAACCGTGGAGGAAGAACTGATGACCCCTTCACTCTTGCAAACTTCATGCCTCTAAAGGCAGCACCACGTGAATGAAACTGCCGAGTTTGGCTGCAAGTTTGGGATGGACCCTGGCCTATTTCAACCATATTTGCAACTTTTCTCTGCCCTGAACTTGGAGCAGAAAACCCTTTCAGTATTTTCCTTTCAAAAGTTTGAGGATTAGCTGGGTGTGGTCTTGCCCTGAAGGTACTATTTCTGTTGTTTACTTGTAAATCTTGAGGCCCTTCCTTAATCACTTTAATCTCACTTTTTCCATTGTTTACTTGTAAATAGCTAGGCCTCTCCTTAATCACTTTAGTCTCCTTATCAAAAGGAAACTCTCCTTCACATGCCTTGGCACCACCTTTAATCTTCCTAGTGGGGTTTTCAGATCCAAACTGTACATTCTGCATTTCTTTCCGCCCCATCTGCTCTTCTTCACTGTAGATCTGTACAATATTCACCATTAATAGCCATGCCACCATTTCTACATTAGGCTGTCTTGAAATATCCTTTGCCAAAGACATTAGTCCATTGCTTTTCAACTTAGCATCAGGCAAGCATTGGGCTGTGAGCTGCCAGACTCTTTATCAAAATATCCCAGTTGCTGCCTAAGTCTTTATTTTCCTCTGGAACTATGTTTTTTGCAGCAATGCTTTCTTCCAGGCTTCTACTAGAATGGCCCCTTAAGCTCTGCTTACAGTAGTCAACAGCTTTTCTAGCCCAAATTTCCAAAGTCTTCCACATTTCTCCAAACATCCACATGGTCAGGTCCTTCACAGCCAACAGCCCACTCTCTGGTACCAAATAACTGTATTAGTCACTTTTCTGTTGCTGTGATAAAACACCATGACCAAAGGAACTTATAAAAGGAAGAGTTTATTTAAGCTTACGATTGAAGGTTCCAGGGAATTAGAGTCCACTGTGGCAGGAGGCATGGTGGCTGGAGCTGGAGCAGCAAGCTGAGGGTCACATCTCGCAATGAGCACAGGAAGCTAAGAGAGCAATTGGAGACCTCAAGGCCTGTTAAACTCACTAAGCCTGCCCTCAATAATGTACTTCCTCTAGCATGGCCACACCTTCTAAGACCTCCAGGAACAGTGCCACCAACTAGAGACAAATGTCTGAATACTTAAAGCCTATGGGGGACACTCATTCAAACCACCACACCATGTCCTCCTCTCTCTCCCTACCCATGGTCCTCCCCTCTCCCTCTACCTATGGTCCTCCCCTCTCCCTCTACCCATGGTCCTCCTTCCTAACTACTCATTTTCTTCCACCCTCTCCCTCTACCCATGGTCCTCCCCTCTCTCTCTACCCATGGTCCTCCCCTCTCCCTCTACCCATAGTCCTCCTCTCTATTTACCCATATTCCCCCACCTCTCTCTCTACCCATGGTCCTCCCCTCTCTCTCTACCCATGGTCCTCCTCTCTCTCTCTACCCATGGTCTTTCTCTCTCCCTCTACCCATGGTCCTCCCCTCTCCCTCTGCCCATGTCCTCCTCTCTCTCTCTACCCATGTCCTCCTCTCTCTCTGTACCCATGGTCCTCCTCTCTCTCTCTCTCTCTACCCATGTCCTCCTCTCTCTACCCATGTCCTCCTCCTCTCTCTCTACCCATGGTCCTCCTCTCTCTCTCTCTCTCTCTACCCATGTCCTCCTCTCTCTCTCTCCCCATGGTCCTCCCCTCTCCCTCTACCCATGGTCCTCCTCTCTCTCCCTCTACCCATGGTCCTCCTCTCTCCCTCTACCCATGGTCCTCCCTTCTCCCTCTACCCATAGTCCTCCCCTCTCTCTCTACCCATAGTCCTCCCCTCTCCCTCTACCCATGGTCCTCCTCTCTCTCCCTCTACCCATGGTCCTCCTCTCTCTCTCTCTAGCCATGGTCCTCTTCTCTCCCTCTACCTATGGTCCCCTCTCCCTAAACCCATGGTCCTCCCCTCTCTCTCTACCGATGGTCCTCCTCTCTCCCTCTACCTATGGCCCTCCACACCTCTCTCTCTACCAGGGAACCATCCACAGCTCCTCATCTAGGGTGAGCCCTCCTAAGCCCCACCCCCATCCCTGCTGGAATTTTGGCTAGCTTGATCTTGTGCAGGTCACCCAGCTTCTAGGAGCCTAACAGCCACATCAGGCCCAGATGACAGCATGCTGCAGCACTCCCCCATCTCTTGTACTTTCATACTTTCTGCCCCTCCTCTGTGATGTTCCCCAGCTTTGTAGAGGTTGATACAGCTGTCTCTTTTAGGAATGAGCCCTCAGGCCTCACTTATTCTCAGCACTTTGATCAAGTATGGAGTCTCCACATTCACCATTGTCCACTACAAAAAGAAGCTTCTTTGACTGATCTGGCTTGCTTTCTGCTGCTGTAATAAACACCACGACCAAAAACAACCTTGCAGAGGGAACTGTTCATCTTACAGAAACCAAGGCAGGAGCTGGAGGCAGGAACTGAAGCGAGAGCATGGGGAGATGCCTGCTTCTGGCTGGCTGCTTGCTTGCTCAGCTACCTGCTAGGAGACGGCACCAACCACAGAGTGCTGGGCCCTCCTACAGTTAGCAGTTAAGAGAATGTCTCATGGACATTGCCGCAGGCCATTCCAACAGTGGAAATCTCTCAACTGGGGCTCCCTCTTCTGAAGCATCTTTAGTTTATGTCAAGTCTGCAAAAATGGCACACCAACCAGGGTGAGAATGATCTGTGGATATAAATATCTAGAAGGCAATTTGTTGACATGTCTATTTATTAAAACGATAATAGTAAGTTCACCCTCTAGGGCCCATGACTTCTCTAGCCTTAGGATTTTGACCAGGTTTACAGTGTCAGGCATGAATCCCATCCTGTGGAATGGGCTCAAGTCAGCAGTCATGCACTATTGGGGCAGTGAGCTCGTACCACCTGGCAGGTCAGTATACAGTAGTCACTGTCCACCATTGGGAAGTCTGTTGGGGCGGTGAGCTTGTACCACCTGGCAGGTCAGTATACGGTAGTCACTGTCCACCATTGGGAAGTCTGTTGGGGCAGTGAGCTTGTACCACCTGGCAGGTCAGTATACGGTAGTCACTGTCCACCATTGGGAAGTCTGTTGGGGCGGTGAGCTCGTACAGCCTGGCAGGTCAGTATACGGTAGTCACTGTCCACCATTGGGAAGTCTGTTGGGGCAGTGAGCTCGTACCACCTGGCAGGTCAGTATAATAGTATTCACTCTCCACCATTGGGAAGTCTGTTGAACCCTGCCCCCCCCAGAAAATTACATAACACCTTCCAGCACCATCGAGGCTGGCCAGTGGGGAGGAAGCTTCCAGCTCAGTGGCAGCGTGTTTTCTCTCTGTGTCACAGCCAAAGCATCTTCAACAGTAGAGTTTTACCATCTAGCCATGGTGGGCAGCCAAGCTCATTTCTTTAGACTTCTGTGAACAGTTTTCTGGGACTTTTCATTGAAAAGAATTGGCGGGCAGGTCTTGCGAACCCAGAAAATGTCACTCCTATGTTAAACATTTTACAAAGCTGATTGCTTAGAGCACCATGATTATGGAGCATTGAAATGCCATATATCTAGACACAAATTATTGGGGGCTATTGTTAGCTCCCCCTTAATAGCCATCCAGCCCACACTGCAGTGTCTGCTTTAACATCCTTGTTACTTTTGCATAAAGCCTTCTGGAATGTACTGACAGATTACTCACCTCCACCAACCAATATGCTGACATCATCATCACATAGTACTGAACTCCACATGCTGACATCATCACATGGTACTGAACCCTGCAGGAGACATCATCATCACATGGTACTGAACCCTGCATGCCGACATCGACATCACATGGTACTGAACCCTGCAGGAGACATCATCATCACATGGTCTGAACCATGCAGGAGACGTCATCATCATCATCATGGGTTAACAACCCTCTAGCTGTGGCATGGCCACTTGAGCACACTCACTTTTCTAAGCATTTTCTTTCCTTCATCTGGTGCCTGCTGGGTAGTACTGGCATTTAAACTTCACCTCTTTTGGGCCCTTGCTTACCCTTCTAGGTGCAATCTGAACAGCCTCACCACATCTTCTGGGTCCTTGCCAGGGTATTAAATCTTCTCTATGGACAAAGCTCCTAAATCAGTAACTTCCCTTGTCTGTTAGCCGCCTCAGGACCTAGTCCTGTGCACATTCCTCTGACTCTGCTGCATTATGCTAGAACTTACTGCTCCTTTGGGGTCTAGAGGTTCTTTCTTCATCAGACGCACTGAGTTCCCTCCCAATTGAGTTATGCAATTGGTTTTAATGTAGAATGGGCACCAAAGGGAGTTTTTGATACTACTAAGATAAAACCAGTGCATTCCAGGGAGAATCAGGCCCACAGACCAGTCTCCTTATATAGATTCTTGGTCACAAAGTGCACTGGTTCAGCAGGGACAGAGCAAAATCCTCCTGACCAAGACTTAATCCCAATCTAGAAACCGAGGCCCATGAAGATCTTCCAGGGAGATCCAGACAAGGCCCCACTGCAATGGGCACCCTCTACCACTCTACCTTGGTCAGAGGCTCCCTCCCTACGAAGAGCCCAGCACCACCCATATCTTCCCCAGGGACAGAGGATCATGTTCTCCATCTATTTTTACAGTAACCCCATTTTCATCAAAACCAAGTCCCAAAGACAGCTATGCAGAGGCTAGAAAGAGCATGCTGCTGTTAAGTAATGGGTACCATGATAGGCATGACACCTGTTGTGAGGAGCTGTAAGCCTGTTCATAAAGAGTTAACTCTGAAATAGCTTCAGAGCTGTTCCCCAAAGGTGCAGACGTGCAGAGAAGCTTCCTACCTGCATACCTGATGTTCCGGAGGAAGCTTATCACAAGTAAACAGCTTCTGCTGGAGCCAACAGCCCGCGGAGGAAGCTTATCACGAGCAAACAGTCTCTGCCAGTGCGAGCAGCCAGCCCGATAAACTTTTAACTTTTACAAGAGCTACCTTCCACCCCCTCCCCTCTTGCTGATTCTTCCCGCCTTTTACTAAATATATACTGCTGTCATTATTCAATAAATGAGACCTCGACAAAGAGCTTGCTTGCCTGGTCTCCTTTTTCTCTCTCGCTTAATCTTCACAGGTTTTGGGGTATCCCTCGAGTACCTAACATTACATGTCCCTGCAGGCAGGGACATATTGGAGCCCGACATAGGGGCTCAAGGTAAGAGACCCCTCTACCAGACAAGGAACAAGGAGGTCCGGCCGGACGACATAATAGAGAGGGTGCTTCGCCATCAGTAGAATGCGAAAAACCTCAGGAAAAAGAGAGGACACTTCGCCACCCACGGAGTGCAGATCCTCGGGAAAAAGAGGTGAGTGGTTCTTTGTCTCATATTAAGATAGGCCAATTGGCTCATATTAAGATGGGCCATTCGCTGTCTAAAGAAGAGAAATTTATTCAACACTTTAAGACAGCTTTCAGGGAGAGAGGAATTCGGGTTAAGAAAAAAGATTTAACTAGATTTTTTATATTCATAGGGGATACATGTCCCTGGGTGGTCCTTGATGGGCCCTCAATTCACCCCGAAACATGGAAAAAGGTAAAGCAGGATCTTGACTGCATCATACAGACTAAGGGACCAGATAGTATCCCTGTCCAGACTTTTACTTACTGGACTGTCATCAATGAAATAATTCAGGACCCTCCAATCCATCCCTATAATTGAAACAACAGAACAATTCCTAAAACCCCTTAGCCACCCTTCCTCGGCCCTTTCCATTAAAAAGGAGTGCTCCCCATGTCCGTCAATCATTTTAGAAATCCCAGCTGATGACCCAGCACCCAGCGCTCCCCCAGAACCTAAACACTTTAAACCATCCTCCCTCTATCCACTGCTACCTAAGGAACTTACTGCCCCAGAGGCCATTGAGGAAGGACATTTCTACCAAACATTCCCAATAATAAAAACCCCAAACCCAACTTCTGAGGAAGAGATTTACCCCACAGACCACGTGTGGTCTGGGATCACCCCCCCACCACCTTACCTCCCATTTCCTGATGTTAAGCCCCTTTTGGAGACCAAAAAGCTACTTACCAACCAAATAACTAATCTAAAACAAGTCCTTGATTTACAGCAAGAGCTGTCCACATTAACCTTAAACATTCAACCGCTACAATCTAAAATACAAGTTGGTGGCACTCCTGTAGTGCAAACCTCCTCTGCTGTCCCTAAAATAAAACTTAAGTCAAGCAGTGTTAAAAAACCTAAGGCTCCTTTTCAAACTTACCCAATCTTAACCCACTCCCAAACCTCAACTAACCAAGATAATGATCCTAATCTAAATGTCGGCCACAATCAAGATAGTGAATCAGAGTCCGACCCAATTGACTCTACCCAAGAAAATGGAGGGGAGGAAGCAGAACGCGGACACTCTGAACGTGGGCGCTCTCCGCAGCAGCGTAGTCGCCGGAGAGAGCGGCGCCGAGAGAGATCCCCACCCGAAAGCGAAAGTGATAGCAAGGATGAAAACAGCCCTGACACGCATCAAAATCAGTATAAAAAAATAAGATTCAAACACCTTAAAAACCTTAATTCTGCAGTCTGCAATTATGGACACGCAGCTCCCTTTACTATCAGCCTCATAGATTTACTAGCTGAGGGAGGCTATCTATCACCCGCAGAATGGTATCAGGTTACACAGGCTGTGCTGACCCGTCCACAATACTTAACTTGGAAAGCGGAATTTTTAGACAAATGCCATAAACTGGCAAAAGCTAATGCTCAAAAGACTAGCACCAAAGAGTGGACTTTTGACAAACTGTCTGGCCAAGGCAAATACATCTCTGAAACTAAACAAACTCAGCTTCCCCCGGGACTGCTGGCTCAAGTAACTGAAGCTGCAAAAATGGCGTGGAGAGCCATCCCCTCCAATAAATCCATCACTATACCCCTTACAAAAATAATCCAAGGACCCAATGAACCCTATGTCCAGTTTATAGGACGTCTCCTCGAAGTGGCTGAAAAAACTCTAAATTTAAAAAATGAAAATGACCCCTTTCTAAAACAAATAGCTTATGAAAATGCCAATTCAGCATGCAGGGCGGCCCTTAGAGGCATCTATAAAAGAAAAGATATTAATGAAATGATTAGAATTTGCAATGATGTAGATTCTTTTTCCCACAAATTATCTAAAGGAATAACAGAGGGAGTCACCTTGGCAATGGGAGCCACGTTAAATAAAAATAATAAATGTTTCAGATGTGGACAGGCAGGCCACTTTGCTAAACAATGCTCAAACTCCCCCAAAAACCTTAATCAATTAGACTATACTCCACCCAACCATAACAATGAGGAGGCCACAGGTAACCAGGCCCATAAATGGCCTAATACGACTTGCCCTCGATGCAAAAAAGGAAAACACTGGGCCAGTGAATGTCGCTCAAAAACAGATATAAAAGGAAAACCTTTGCCCCCGCTGTCGGGAAACGGACGGAGGGGCCTGCCCCGGGCCCCATCTCAAAGCCCAATGTCTCTAGGGTTGGGGCCCAATCGTTGTCCAGAGCAACCCCAGGAAGCGCAGGACTGGACCTGTGCTCCACCTCCCCTCGAATATTAACACCAGACCAGGGGATTCAAATCCTATAAACAGGACAATATGGTCCCCCCCCCCCAGCTGGAGCCTTTTTTCTGATTCTTGGACGGGCTTCAGCATCCATTGGTGGACTGTCAGTAGTACCCACCGTGGTAGATTCTGATTATACTGGAGAAATAAAAATTTTGGCCTCCTCCCCAAAAGGACCTATAGCTATACAGGCTGGACAGCGCATAGCACAGGCGATTCCTCTTCCCTTAATGGGAGATTTCCCATACATACAAGCAGAAAGAGGCTCCTCACATCCTGGGTCATCAGATGTTTACTGGGTCCAACAACTAACCCAGGAGCGACCCACCCTTACATTATGGATTGAAGGGAAAAAGTTTCAAGGAATTATGGACACAGGAGCTGATGTTACAGTCATTGCTCAAAAACATTGGCCTAAAGCCTGGCCACTTGCAGCCTCTGCCACCCATTTAAAAGGAATAGGGCAGACACAAAATACTTTACAAATTTCTAAACTTTTGACCTGGACAGATAAACAAAATAATAAAGGAGTTATAACACCCTATGTGGTTAAAGGCTTGCCAGTAAATTTATGGGGAAGAGACATTTTATCACAAATGGGTGTGCTTATTTGTAGCCCAAATGAAATAGTAACAGGACAGATGTTACGCATGGGACACCTCCCAGGAAAAGGACTGGGAAAAAGGGAACAGGGCCCAATAACATCCATTCAGGTTTCCCCCCGTCCAAAAAATTTAGGATTAGGAGCAGAAAATTTTTCCTAAGGACCACTGATGATCCTGCACTCCAGGCTGACAAAATCACATGGAAAAATGATGATCCAGTCTGGATTGATCAGTGGCCCCTGCCCCAACAAAAAATACAGGCCGCGTTACTTTTAGTGCAGGAACAGTTAACGCTCGGCCACCTTGAGCCCTCCACTTCACCATGGAACTCCCCAATTTTTATAATTAAAAAGAAAAACGGAACTTGGAGATTGTTACAGGACCTTAGGGCTGTTAATAAAACCATGATTCCTATGGGGGCATTACAACCTGGCCTGCCCTCCCCAGTGGCCATTCCAAAAAACCACTATAAGATTGTTATTGATATTAAAGATTGCTTTTTCTCCATTCCCCTCCACCCCGATGATTGCAAACGCTTTGCATTTTCCATTCCTATGGTTAATCACATAGGACCCAACCCACGTTTCCAGTGGCGCGTACTGCCACAAGGAATGGCTAACAGCCCCACCCTATGCCAACAATATGTAGCACAAACAGTTAATCCTATTAGGATAAGGCATCCCAAGGCTTATATCGTTCATTATATGGATGACCTATTAATAGCTGCTGAAACCATTGGAGAGGCTCAAAACATCACCCAACAACTGATCATAAATCTTCAACAGCGAGGATTTCTCATACCCCCAGAAAAAATACAGACACATGATCCTTATTCTTTTCTAGGGTTCCATTTACAAAAAAACCAAATCTCTACTCAAAAGATCCAAATTAAAAGAACTTGCCTATCAACATTAAATGATTACCAAAAACTCCTGGGAGATATTAATTGGCTCCGCCCATATCTCAAATTAACTACTTATGAACTTAAGCCCTTATTCGACATTTTAAAAGGAGATCCTGACCCCACATCCCCCAGAGATTTATCTCCAAAGGCTAGAGCCTCATTACAGATTGTAGAAAAGGCAATTTCCAATCAAAACATAGGATATTTTGACCCCTATAAAGTACTTTTCTTCATAATATTCCCCACACCACACTCTCCAACAGGTCTGCTTTGGCAAAAACAGACACCCCTTTTATGGACCCATTTACCAGCCACGCACCCTAAGGTGCTCCCCACCTATCCCTCCCTGGTGTGCACACTTAGCTCCTTGGGTCTGCGCACCTCTGTCAGATATTTTGGAAAAGAGCCAGATATTATTATAACCACTTATAATGCTGACCAGTTAAAATGGTTACAACAAAAAGATGATGAGTGGACAATATTGTTAACTACTTACCAGGGACAATTTGATAATCATTTCCCAGCAGACAAACTAATTCAATTTCTTAAAGTTACACCTTTTGTTTTCCCCTCCATCACTAAAAACTCCCCTATTAAAAACGCCCCTACGGTTTTTGTTGATGGATCATCCACAGGGATGGCTGCTTATGTGATGGACGGTCAGACTTACCAGGTACCTACAAGCCATACCTCAGCCCAACTTGTAGAGCTTCAGGGTGTCCTAACAGTTTTTCAGAAACTTAAAGACACCCCCTTCAATTTGTACTCAGACAGCCATTATGTTGTTAGATCCTTACAAGCCCTAGAAACTGTCCCTTTAATTCAACCCACTACAACAACCTTCTCACTATTCCTTAGGCTGCAGCAATTGCTAAGAGATCGATATCACCCTTTCTATGTTGGACACATACGTGCTCATTCGGGACTTCCTGGCCCGCTAACCCAGGGCAATGATAAGGCTGATCTAGCCACTCGCCTGGTGGGTCTTGTAAACATTGTAAAAACAACAGACCCATTAAGAGAGGCCCAGGAAGCACATACTCTCCATCACCTAAATGCTCACACCCTCCGCCTTCGCTTTAGAATCAATAGGGAACAGGCTCGCCAAATTGTCAAAAGTTGTAAAAATTGCTTGACTTTTCTGCCAGAACCACACACAGGAGTCAATCCTAGAGGGCTGACACCTGGTGAGCTGTGGCAAATGGACGTTACACATGTCCCATCTTTTGGAAAATTAAAATTTATTCATGTCTCTATTGATACCTTTAGTGGATTTATACATGCCACAGCACAATCAGGGGAAGCCACTAAAAATGTAATAGCTCACATGCTATCAGCCTTTGCTGTCATGGGCCAGCCTAAATGCTTAAAAACGGACAATGGCCCTGGATATACTAGCCAAAAGTTTCAACAATTTTGTGCCCAGTTAAAAATTAAACACATCACAGGCATCCCCTACAATCCACAGGGACAAGGAATTGTGGAAAGGGCAAATCAAACACTCAAACATACATTAACTAAATTAGCAAGCCAAGAACAAATATATCCCCTAAAAGGAAACAACAAACTCCTACTGTCTCATGCTCTCTTCGTACTTAATTTTCTAAATCTAGACTTAAAAGGAAAATCAGCCTCTGATCGCTTATGGCACCCGACTACTAATACAGATTACACAAAAGTATTGTGGAAAGATCCTATGACAAACAAATGGAAAGGCCCTGACCCAGTACTCATATGGGGAAAAGGCCATGCATGTGTCTTTGACACTTCTGAAAATGGGGCAAGGTGGCTCCCAGAACGCTTGGTAAAGCCTATTAACCTAACCCAGGGTGGCGCCTGAGAATGTATTCTATGTTTCTTCCTAGGAATGCTCGCCTCACCGACCACCATGGATCCTGGCACCCTCCAACCTGAATACCCTAAAGCTGAAGTGATATGGTCAGACACGAGAGCCATCATCCTCTGCTCGGTCACCCTCGGCTCCTTCCTCTTCTGGATGATCATTTTTCTCTGCTGTCACAGGACTTCCCCCTTTCTTTCCCTTATTTGTCTCCTAAGGGCCCCCACAGGGACCATCGCATCACCATACCAGCTCTTTAATTACACTTGGTTAATTATAAACCAAGCAGGAGACGTGGCTAATGCCTCCTCCATTGTTGGGTCTCAACCCTCCTGGAATCCCCTTCAAGTAGATCTCTGTGCCCTAGCTATGGGAGCAGATAGTGCTTGGGGAACCCCTAATACACACATGCCTCAATCTAAACCTACAGTAGACGGGGACATTATAAAAACACCACTCAAAAACTATGGAAAGCCCAGATGTTTTAATGCAGACTCCCGTAACGCCTTACAGGCTATACCCATATATGTCTGCCCAGGAACAACACATCGGCCCCGAAGCCTAAATCACAAATGTGGGTACGACAAAGACTATTTTTGCGCTTCCTGGTCCTGCGAGACCACAGGAGACACCTATTGGAACCCCTCCTCTAAGACTGATTTCATTACAGTAAAGAGGACAAACCCATCCAGCACACAAAACTGTAACAATTGGTGTAATTTCCTCACCATATCCTTTACAGAGCTGGGGAAATCCAAGTCCTGGGAAGGACGAGGATACCAATGGGGACTAAGATTATACAAACATGGATATAATATTGGACTCACCTTTAAAATTAAATTACAAAAAACCATCCCCAATACACATAGGGCTTCAGTGGGACCTAATTCTATGATACATAAACAACACCCCAAAGTCTCCACCCCGGTTCAAAAACCCATCCCTACTACTACTATAGCACCCAATCCCATCTCATCCACCCTGGCGTCCACCCACCCTGGACCCTCAGATGTCCTTTTCCGACCTACTTTACCTGAAGGCCCCATACCCCCATCTGAACTGATTCTTTCCTTAGTCAACGCCTCTGCCCTTGCTCTTCACACAGTTTATAACGATAGTGAGTATACTTGTTGGCTATGCTACTCCCCTACACCCCCTTTTTATGAAGGCATTGCAATCAAAGCTAACATTTCATTTACAAATAATAGTGAATCTCTATCCTGGTCCTCGGTTGAATTAACTGTTTCAGACTTATCAGGAATTGGCACCTGTCTGCGAGGACCCAGAATACTTCTACCCCTACCGCTAATCGACATTTGTAATGATACTATAGTCATTAATTCTTCTTCTACATATGCTGTTGCTCCCAATGATACATACCTTGCCTGTTCCACAGGACTAACCACATTTATTGACACCTCCCTATTTCTAAATCGTTCTGATTACTGTGTGATAGTCCAGTTATTCCCAAAGCTACAAATTTATGACTCTGACACCTTCCTAGAGTTTTGGGAAAGGATACATATAAACGATAACTCTCGCCTTCAAAGAGTCAGACGAGAACCCGTTTCAACACTTGCACTAGCAGTCATTTTGAGCCTTGGAGCTACAGGAGCTGGCACAGGAATAGCTTCTATGATCACATCTCAACAAAATTATCATCACCTTAGCCAAACTATTGACAAAGATATTGAGGAACTCAGATCAGGACTAAAAAATCTAAAAGATTCTCTCACCTCCCTTTCAGAAGTAGTGCTACAGAATAGAAGAGGCCTCGACCTGCTGTTTCTACAGCAGGGAGGATTATGTGCCGCCCTAAAGGAGGAATGTTGCTTTTATACAGACAAAACAGGGTTAGTAGAAAACAGCCTTCAAAAAATCAAAGATAACCTAGAAAAAAGAAAAAGGGAGCGTGAACAACAAAAATCCTGGTATGAAAATTGGTCGTCCACTCCTTGGTGGTCCACCTTATTACCTGGTCTCCTGGGACCTGTCCTTGGATTGATCCTGCTAATTTCATTTGGGCCATGGGCGCTTAATCGATTAACTAGTTTTGTTAAATCCCAAATAGATTCTTCACTTACAGCACGAGTCCATTACCATCACGTGGCCACCGAGGAAGAAGCTGATGACAACCCTGCGCCTGCTGGCCAGTCTTCTGCCTCTGTTCCTGCACCTGCCATTCGGCTTGATTTTCGCTCCTTGTAAATTATCGTCCCCAGGCCATAGAGTAGGCTTGCCTGTTCCAGCCCAGGTGGCCGCCCCAAAGACGGGCAACTTCCTCTCCCCTCTTACCAACCTAAGACAGGAGCCCTGAGGACGACAGGGTATCCAAAGACGGGTAAGGAAGGGGGTCTTGTAGAGGTCGATTCCTAAGACAGGGACGGTCACATAATCGGCTGATAGTGCCACTCGGCCTGGATATCTCCCTGAGCCTTTTTATGTAGAGAAGGGAGATATGTAAGGAGCTGTAAGCCTGCCCATAAAGGGTTAACTCTGAGAACTGTTCCCAGGGAAGTGCAGACATGCAGAGGGGCTTCCTGCCTTGCTTGCCTGCAATAAAACTGGCCTTCAATAAAGTTGGCTATGTGAGCTGACACCCTGAGCTTTTCCCATGGACGTGCTAAAAGATCACAGGATGCTCCAGCCAGATGTCCCTGCTCATCTATCTTGCAAGGCAGCCTCCCTGGCGCCGGATGGCCGGACTGACTGATTGCCCTGCCTTACCCTCCCCCTATACCTTTCCCAAATTCCCGCTCCCTTGGCTATTTAAACTCTGTGCATAATAAAGACAATAGACCTTGACAAAAGCTTGCTTGCTTGGTCTCGATTCTCTCTCTCGCTTAATCTTTCAGGTTGCGGAGGTCTCCCTCGAGTACCTAACGTTACATGCCCCTGCAGGCAGGGACATATTGGCGCCCGACGTAGGGGCTCGAGGTAGAGACCCCTCTACCAGACAAGGAACAAGGAGGTCCGGCCGGACGACTTAAGACCGAAGGGCGCTCCCATCAGAGGAGCGCGGAAAACCTCGGTAATGAGAGGGCGCTTCGCCATCAGCGGAGCGTGGAAAACCTCGGAAGAAAGAGGAACCTCCGCCACCCACGGAGTGCAGAATCCTCGAGAAGTAAGAAGTGAGTAGTTCTTTGTCTCATATTAAAGATAGGCCAACTGGCTCATATTAAGATGGGCCAGTCGCTGTCTAAAGAAGAGAAATTTATTCAACACTTTAAGACAGCTTTCAGGGAGAGAGGAATTCGGGTTAAAGAAAAAAGATTTAACTAGATTTTTTATATTCATAGGGGATACATGTCCCTGGGTGGTCCTTGATGGGCCCTCAATTCACCCCAAAACATGGAAAAAGGTGAAACAGGACCTTGACTGCATCATGCAGACTAAGGGACCAAATAGTATTCCTGTCCAGACTTTTACTTATTGGACTGTAGTTAATGAGATAATTCAGGACCCTCCCCAATCCATCCCTATAATTGAAACAACAGAACAATTCCTAAAACCCCTTAGCCGCCCTTCCTCAGCCCTCTCTATTAAAAAGGAGTGCTCTCCATGTCCGTCAGTCATTTTAGAAATCCCATCTGACGACCCAGCATCCGCTCCCCCAGAACCTAACCGCCCTAAACCATCCCCCCTCTATCCACCGCTACCTAAGGAACCTACTGCCCCAGAGACCATTGAGGAAGAGCATTTCTGCCAAACATTCCCAATAATAAAAACCCAAAACCCACCCTCTGAGGAAGAGATTTATCCCACAGACCACGTGTGGTCTGGAATCACCCCCCCACCACCTTACCTCCCATTTCCTGATGTTAAGCCCCTTTTGGAGACCAAAAAGCTCCTCACCAATCAAATAACTAGTCTAAAACAAGTCCTTGATTTACAGCAAGAACTGTCCACATTAACCTTAAATATTCAACAGCTACAATCTAAAATACAAGCTGGTGGCACTCCTGTAGTGCAAACCTCCTCTGCCGCCCCTAAAAATAAATGTAAGCCAAACAGTGTTAAAAAGCCTAAGGCTCCTTTTCAAACTTACCCAGTTTTAACCCGCTCCCAGACCTCAACTAGCCAAAATAATTATCCTGATTTAAATAGCGGCCACAATCAGGATAGTGAATCAGAGTCCGACCCAATTGACTCTACCCAAGAAAACAGAGGGGAGGAAGCAGAACGCGGACGCTCTCCACAGCGGCGTAATCGCCGGAGAGAGCGGCGCCAAGAGAGATCCCAGTCTGAGAGCGAAAGTGACAGTGAAGGAGACAGCCCTGATGTACATCAAAATCAATATAAAAAGATAAAATTCAAACACCTTAAAAACCTTAATTCTGCAGTCCGCAACTATGGACACGCAGCTCCCTTTACTATCAGCCTCATAGACTTATTAGCTGAGGGAGGTTATCTATCGCCTGCAGAATGGTATCAGGTCACACAGGCTGTGCTGACCCGTCCACAATACTTAACTTGGAAAGCGGAGTTCTTAGACAAATGCCATAAACTGGCAAAAGCTAATGCTCAAAAAGCTAGCACCAAAGAGTGGACGTTTGACAAACTGTCTGGCCAAGGCAAATACATCTCTGAAACTAAACAAATTCAGCTTCCCCCGGGACTGCTGGCTCAAGTAACTGAAGCTGCAAAAATGGCGTGGAGAGCCGTCCCCTCTGATAAATCCATTACTATACCCCTTACAAAAATAATCCAAGGACCCAATGAACCCTATGTCCAGTTTATAGGACGTCTCCTCGAAGTGGCTGAAAAAACTCTAAACTTAACAAATGAAAATGACCCCTTTCTAAAACAATTAGCTTATGAAAATGCCAATTCAGCATGCAGGGCAGCCCTTAGAGGCATCTATAAAAAAAAAGATATTAATGAAATGATTAGAATTTGCAATGATGTAGATTGTTTTTCCCACAAATTATCTAAAGGAATAACAGAGGGAGTCACCTTGGCAATGGGAGCCATGCTAAATAAAAATAATAAATGTTTCAAGTGTGGACAAGTAGGCCATTTTGCTAGACAATGCTCAAACCCTCCAAAAAGCCTTAATCAATTAAACTATGCTCCACCCAATCATAACAATGAGGAGGCCACAGGTGGCCAGGCCCTTAAATGGCCTAATACAACTTGCCCTCGATGCAAAAAGGGAAAACATTGGGCCAGTGAATGCCGTTCAAAAACAGATATAAATGGAAAACCTTTGCCCCCGGTGTCGGGAAACGGATGGAGGGGCCCGCCCCGGGCCCCATCCCAAAGCCCAGTGTCTCTAGGGTCGGGGCCCAATCGCTGTCCAGAGCTACCCCAGGAAGCGCTGGACTGGACCTGCACTCCACCTCCCCTCGAATATTAACACCAGACCAGGGGATTCAAATCCTAGAAACAGGACAATATGGTCCCCCCCCAGCTGGAGCCTTTTTTCTGATTCTCGGACGGGCTTCAGCATCCATTGGTGGACTGTCAGTAGTACCCACCGTGGTAGATTCTGATTATACTGGAGAAATAAAAATTTTAGCCTCCTCCCCAAAAGGACCTATAGCTATACAGGCTGGACAGCGTATAGCACAGGCAATTCCCCTTCCCTTAATGGGAGATTTCCCGTACATACAAGCAGAAAGAGGCTCCTCACATCCAGGTTCATCAGATGTTTACTGGGTCCAACAACTAACCCAGGAACGACCCACCCTTACATTATGGATTGAAGGAAAAAGGTTTCAAGGAATTATGGACACAGGAGCCGATGTTACAGTTATTGCTCAAAAACATTGGCCTAAAGCCTGGCCACTTGCAGCCTCTGCCACCCATTTAAAAGGAATAGGGCAGACACAAAATACTTTACAAAGTTCTAAACTTTTGACCTGGACAGATAAACAAAATAATAAAGGAGTTATAACACCCTATGTGGTTAAAGGCTTGCCAGTAAATTTATGGGGAAGAGACATTTTATCACAAATGGGTGTGCTTATGTGTAGCCCAAATGAAATAGTAACAGGGCAGATGTTACGCATGGGACACCTCCCAGGAAGAGGACTGGGAAAAAGAGAACAGGGCCCGATAACACCCATTCAGACCTCCCCCCGTCCAAAAAACTTAGGATTAGGAGCAGAAAATTTTTCCTAAGGGCCATTGATGATCCTGCACTCCAGGCTGATAAAATCACATGGAAAAATGATGATCCAGTCTGGATTGATCAGTGGCCCCTGCCCCAACAAAAAATACAGGCCGCGTTACTATTAGTGCAGGAACAGTTAACGCTCGGCCACCTTGAGCCCTCCACTTCACCATGGAACTCCCCAATTTTTATAATTAAAAAGAAAAACGGAACTTGGAGATTGTTACAAGACCTTAGGGCTGTTAATAAAACCATGATCCCTATGGGGGCATTGCAACCTGGCCTGCCCTCCCCAGTGGCCATTCCAAAAAACCACTATAAGGTTGTTATTGATATTAAAGATTGCTTTTTCTCCATTCCCCTCCACCCCGATGATTGCAAACGCTTTGCATTTTCCATTCCTATGGTTAATCACATAGGACCCAACCCACGTTTCCAGTGGCGCGTACTGCCACAAGGAATGGCTAACAGCCCCACCCTATGCCAACAATATGTAGCACAAACAGTTAATCCTATTAGGATAAGGCATCCCAAGGCTTATATCGTTCATTATATGGATGACCTATTAATAGCTACTGAAACCATTGGAGAGGCTCAAAACATCACCCAACAACTGATCATAAATCTTCAACAGCGAGGATTTCTCATACCCCCAGAAAAAATACAGACACATGATCCTTATTCTTTTCTAGGGTTCCATTTACAAAAAAACCAAATCTCTACTCAAAAGATCCAAATTAAAAGAACTTGCCTATCAACATTAAATGATTACCAAAAACTCCTGGGAGATATTAATTGGCTCCGCCCATATCTCAAATTAACTACTTATGAACTTAAGCCCTTATTCGACATTTTAAAAGGAGATCCTGACCCCACATCCCCCAGAGATTTATCTCCAAAGGCTAGAGCCTCATTACAGATTGTAGAAAAGGCTATTTCCAATCAAAACATAGGATATTTTGACCCCTATAAAGTACTTTTCTTCATAATATTCCCCACACCACACTCTCCAACAGGTCTGCTTTGGCAAAAACAGACACCCCTTTTATGGACCCATTTACCAGCCACGCACCCTAAGGTGCTCCCCACCTATCCCTCCCTGGTGTGCACACTTAGCTCCTTGGGTCTGCGCACCTCTGTCAGATATTTTGGAAAAGAGCCAGATATTATTATAACCACTTATAATGCTGACCAGTTAAAATGGTTACAACAAAAAGATGATGAGTGGACAATATTGTTAACTACTTACCAGGGACAATTTGATAATCATTTCCCAGCAGACAAACTAATTCAATTTCTTAAAGTTACACCTTTTGTTTTCCCCTCCATCACTAAAAACTCCCCTATTAAAAACGCCCCTACGGTTTTTGTTGATGGATCATCCACAGGGATGGCTGCTTATGTGATGGACGGTCAGACTTACCAGGTACCTACAAGCCATACCTCAGCCCAACTTGTAGAGCTTCAGGGTGTCCTAACAGTTTTTCAGAAACTTAAAGACACCCCCTTCAATTTGTACTCAGACAGCCATTATGTTGTTAGATCCTTACAAGCCCTAGAAACTGTCCCTTTAATTCAACCCACTACAACAACCTTCTCACTATTCCTTAGGCTGCAGCAATTGCTAAGAGATCGATATCACCCTTTCTATGTTGGACACATACGTGCTCATTCGGGACTTCCTGGCCCGCTAACCCAGGGCAATGATAAGGCTGATCTAGCCACTCGCCTGGCGGGTCTTGTAAACATTGTAAAAACAACAGACCCATTAAGAGAGGCCCAGGAAGCACATACTCTCCATCACCTAAATGCTCACACCCTCCGCCTTCGCTTTAGAATCAATAGGGAACAGGCTCGCCAAATTGTCAAAAGTTGTAAAAATTGCTTGACTTTTCTGCCAGAACCACACACAGGAGTCAATCCTAGAGGGCTGACACCTGGTGAGCTGTGGCAAATGGACGTTACACATGTCCCATCTTTTGGAAAATTAAAATTTATTCATGTCTCTATTGATACCTTTAGTGGATTTATACATGCCACAGCACAGTCGGGGGAAGCCACTAAGAATGTAATAGCCCACATGTTATCAGCCTTTGCTGTTATGGGCCAGCCTAAATGCTTAAAAACAGACAATGGCCCTGGGTATACTAGCCAAAGGTTTCAGCAATTCTGTGCCCAGTTAAAGATTAAACACATCACAGGCATCCCCTACAATCCACAGGGACAAGGAATTGTGGAAAGAACAAATCAAACACTTAAGCATACCCTAACTAAATTAACAAACCAAGAGCAGTTATATCCCCTAAAGGGAAACAGCAAACTTCTGCTGTCTCATGCTCTCTTCGTACTTAATTTTCTAAATTTGGACTTAAAAGGAAAATCAGCCGCTGATCGCTTATGGCATCCAACTACTAAAACAGACTACACCAAAGTATTGTGGAAAGATCCCATGACAAACAAATGGAAAGGCCCTGACCCAGTGCTCATATGGGGAAAAGGCCATACATGTGTCTTTGACACTTCTGAAAATGGGGCAAGGTGGCTCCCAGAACGCTTAGTAAAGCCCATTAACCCAACCCAGGGTGGCGCCTGAGAATAGTATTTATGCTTTCTTGCAGAAATGATTCTCCTTCTGACCATCCTCTGTGGGACCATTAAAATCATCGGTTCCACCCCCAACATTCAAGAGTCCTGGGACACAACCGGACAGAACAACAGGTTCGAATGGTCGGACATGAAAGCTTTTGCCTTTTGTATCTTTACCCTCTCCTCCTTCTTTTTCTGGGTCATGATTTTCCTCTGCTGTCACAGGACTTTTCCCCTGCTTCCCCTTATCTGTCTCCTTGGGGCCCCCACAGCGGCCGCCGCATCACCATACCAGCTCTTTAACTACACTTGGTTAATTTTAAACCAAGCAGGAGACGTGGCTAATGCCTCCTCCACTGTTGGATCTCAACCTTCCTGGGAGCCCCTACAGGTAGATCTCTGTGCGTTAGCCATGGGAGCAGATTCTCGATGGGGGACCCCTAATATATTCATGCCTCAATCCAAACCTGTAGATACTCAAACCCGGTATTCCTCACTGCCCGCTTGCCTTAATGTGGCTACACGCTCATGGCTGCAAGCAACACCCATTTATGTTTGCCCCGGTTCGCACCGACCACGTAGTTGGGCAACTAGCTGCGGCTATGACAGTGATTACTTCTGTGGAGCCTGGACTTGTGAGACCACGGGAGATGTCTATTGGAAGCCCACTTCCAATTTTGATTATATCACAGTAAAACGAACTAACCCCTCCCCATACCAATTAAATTCCGGTCCTATCCCATACAATAACAAATGTAAACAATGGTGCAATTCCCTCACAATATCCTTCACTGATAACGGAAGGAAGAAATCTTGGGAAGGACGTGGTTACCAATGGGGACTAAGACTATATGTCTCAGGTTATAACCTTGGGCTCACCTTTAAAATCAAATTACAAAAAACCATCCCCAATGCACATAAGGCTTCAGTGGGACCTAATTCCATGGTACATAAAAAACAACACCCCAAAAACCCCACCCAAGTTCAAAAACCTATCCCTACTAAAGCACCCAGTCCCATCTCATCCACCCACCCTGGACCCTCAGATATCCTTTTCCAACCCACTTTACCTGAAGGCCCCATGCCCTCATCTGAGCTGATTCTCTCTTTAGTCAACACTTCTGCCTTTGCTCTTCACAGAGTTTATAATGATAGTGAATATAATTGTTGGCTATGCTATTCCGCTGTCCCCCCTTTTTATGAAGGCATTGCAATTAAAGCTAACATTTAATTTACAAATAATATTAACCTTCTGTCCTGGTCCAATATTAACTGTTTCAGACTTATCAGGAATTGGTACCTGTCTGCGAGGACCCAGAATACTTCTGCCCCTACCTTTAATCGACATTTGTAATGATACTATAGTCATTAATTCTTCTTCTAAATATGCTTTTGCTCCTAATGATACATATTTTGCCTGCTCCACAGGACTAACCATATTTATTGACACTTCCCAATTCCTAAACCATTCTGATTACTGTGTGGTAGTCCAGTTATTCCCAAAGTTACAAGTTTATGACTCTGACACCTTCCTAAAATTTTGGGAAAGGGAGCATAAGAACGATAACTCCCACCCTCAAAGAGTCAGACAAGAACCCATTACAACAATTACCCTGGCAGTCATTTTGGGTCTCGGAGCCACAGGAGCCAGCACAGGAATAGCTTCTATGATTACATCCCAACAAAATTATCATCAGCTTAGCCAAGCTATTGACAAAGACATTGAAGAACTCAGAACAGGACTAGAAAATTTAAAGGATTCTCTCACCTCCCTTTCAGAAGTAGTGCTACAAAATAGAAGAGGCCTCGACCTGCTGTTTCTACAGCAGGGAGGATTGTGTGCTGCCCTAAAGGAGGAATGTTGCTTTTATACAGATAAAACAGGGTTAGTAGAAAACAGCCTTCAAAAAATCAAAGATAACCTAGAAAAAAGAAAAAGGGAGCGTGAACAACAAAAATCCTGGTATGAAAATTGGTTGTCCACTCCTTGTTGGTGGTCCACCTTATTACCTGGTCTCCTGGGACCTGCCCTTGGATTGATCCTGCTAATTTCATTTGGGCCATGGGCGCTTAATCGATTAACCAATTTTGTTAAGTCCCAAATAGATTCCTCACTTACAGCACGAGTCTATTATCATCACTTGGCCATCGAAGAAGAAGCTGATGACAACCCTGGGTCCACTCGCCCATCCTCTGCCACTGTTCCTGCACCTGCCATTCGGCTTGATTTTCGCTCCTTGTAAATTATCATCCCCAGGCTATAGAGTAGGCTAGCCTGTTCCAGTCCAGGTGGCCGCCCCAAAGACGTGCAACTTCCTCTCCCCTCTTACCAACCTAAGACAGGAGCCCTGAGCACGACAGGGTATCCAAAGACGGGTAAGGAAGGGGGTCTTGTAGAGGTCGATCCTAAGACAGGGACGGTCACATAATCAGCTGATGGTGCCACTCTACCTGGATATCTCCCCGAGCCTTCTTAATGTAAAGAAGGGGGATATGTGAGGAGCTGTAAGCCTGTTCATAAAGAGTTAACTCTGAGATAGCTTCAGAGCTGCTCCCTAAAGGTGCAGACATGCAGAGAAGCTTCCTACCTGCATACCTGATGTTCTGGAGGAAGCTTATCACAAGTAAACAGCTTCTTCTGGAGCCAACAGCCCGCGGAGGAAGCTTATCGCGAGCAAACAATCTCTGCCAGCGCAAGCAGCCAGCCCGATAAACTTTTAACTTTTACAAGAGCTACCTTCCACCCCCTCCCCTCTTCCTGATTCTTCCCGCCTTTTACTAAATATATATTGCTGTCTTTGCTCAATAAAGTAGACTTTGACAACCTTTGCAGAGTCTCGATCCTTTCTCTCGCTTATCTTCACAGGTTTTGGGGTATCCCTGAGTACCTGACGTTACATGTCCCTGCAGGCAGGGACACTTCTGGTCACATATCCCTTCATGGGGAACATCACCATCATTCTGGCATCCACATTAGACCCTCGTGTATTTCTTCCTCACCACCCTCTCCTTTCTGGACATGTGCTGCACCACAAGCATTGAGCTTCAGATGCCTTTAACCTGGGAAGCTCCACAAAGACCGTGAGCTATGTGGGGTGTGCACTTCATCTGAATTGATTTAGCAGAATAGGGGCACAGCGTGTCTTCTCCTGGCAATCATGTCCTTTGAGTGCTATGTGACCATCTGCAGATCTCTGCACTACTCCCTCATCTTGACTCAGTGCCTGTGCTGAGTTAGTGCCTATCATGTGGCTGTGTGGAATTGCCTTTGCTGTCTCTGAGGCCACACTTACTTCATAGTTGCCACTATGTGGAGTCCATACACTGACTGGATCACGTGCTATGTGAGACTCCAGTTCTGACAAAGACTGCTTGGGGAAAGAGGCAAATGAGCTGGCACTTTCAGTGCCATGTGCAAGATCACAGTAAACATGTGAAGGGCAATGAGTTAAAAACCTATTTTGCTGACCATACCAAAATCTCCATCCTAGACAAAAGGGAGAATTGCCACCTATCATAAAAGTTCTGCAGGAAGACTGTGTAAGGATCAGGCTTTTGAGATAATGGTTACAGGGACCAGAGAAGCCTGTTCCCACAAGCTGCAGGAAGACTGTGTAAGGATCAGGATAGACATTTTTTTTGAAATAACTGTTGCAGGTAGTCAATGCAAAGGCCAGATAAGTATGTTCTCACAACCCAACAATCCCAGGAACTATATGTCTTTGACAACCCAACAATTCTGGGAAATATACCATGAAACCTGTCCCCCTTCACCCCCCACCCTCAGGGCTCTTACAAGCCCACCAAACCCACAGCCTACCCCGCTTGCATTTTTGCTGAGTTATACAAGCCCACCAATATTGTAATGCCAAGGCTTGGAAACTCCCCTGCTTGTGATCTTTCCCTTTATATTGAGTGCTTGTACCAAGCCTCAGGGCTCTTCTAAGTCCTGCTGCAATGGTACAGGAACAGCCTTAGCTTAAGCTAGTTAATAAGAAGATTCTCTGCCCTTGCATCTGTGTCTGTCTCCTGGTAGTCTGCAAGGATCTTAGATTCAGGGCATAACACATGGACCTAGAAATTCTGAGAAGTGGTCACTCTTGACCACCATCCTACACTGTGGGAAAAGATCACTGTAAGCTTGTTTGGCGGGCTGTGAGAGAGAAAAACGCCCTGTTTTTCTCAAACTATTTATCCTGATACTGACCAAAAAGCACCCATATTACCCACACACTAAATAAAAAGTAATAATAAACATAAAAAGAAAAGAAAAAAATTACCCACGCACTGTTGCCCACTTCCTAGAGCTCCCACTCACTATTGGCCACACACTAGAGTCCACTTCCTAGAGCTCCCACTTGCTATTGCCCACACACTATTGCCTACTTCCCTATGGGCCTCTTAAAAAGTCTGCCAAACCAGCCATATTGCTGCTGGCTATCATGCTTCTGAGACAGACACCAGCCCCATGCCCTAAAATAAACCTCGATTTAGCAGAGTCCTGTTTACTGTCTCTCACACACTGAGTCTCCCCTCGATATGTACTCAACAGCATGCATTTTTATACTGGCTGTTCCATTATGCATAATTCTTGCTTTGTATATTACCATTGGATGTGCTATGCTTGGGATCAAGTCTTCAGAGGAAAGGAAGAAGTCCTTTGGGACTTGCTCCTCTCATCTCACTGTAGTGTCCTTATTCTATGGTCCAGAAATTAGCATGTACCTTCAGCACCCCCTCCTCCATCTCAAGGAACAAGCCCAAATTCACGGTTGATGCCTACACCTAACCCCTTCATGTATACCCCAAAGAATAAGGATGTAAGGGAGCTAAATTAGGAAACCTGTCAAGGAGGATGTTCTGTTCTAAACGAATGTCACAAAACCAAATGAAATTATTTAACAGTTTGAATACGTTTCCCCATTTTTCTTTATTTTCTTACTTTAATTCAATTTTAATTATTCTTTGAAATTTCCATTCATGTGTATCGTGTACTTTTTATCATATCCCCTTCCCATTATCTCCCTCCAACTCCCACCAGCACCATCCAACCTGTCTCACTCCTGACTTCATGTCCTCTTTTATGATTATTACTAGTAATACCCACAGTCCAGGGGGTGCTGAGCAGAAGTGCATGGGTGTGGGGCTGTGCCCTGGGGCTGGACTGCCTACCAGCAACTACACCTCCAAAGGAAAGTGATGCTCCCCCCTTCAGCAGCATTCATCTGTCAAGTACAATCTCAGGGTACATGTTTTTTCTTATAAAATAGGTAGTGTTTCCTATATTCTTTATAATCATGTTTAAAAGTATCAATAATTTTTACACACTATCTTATTTGGAAATATATGAAATATTTCTGGTAGCTCCTGTTTGTGGCCGTTTTCACTATAATAACCCTACCAATCCATAGGTATGGGAGATCTTTCCATCTTTCTAGTATCTTCTTCAATTTCTTTCTTCAGTTTCTTAAAGTTTTTATTTTACAAGTTTTTCAGTTTCCTAAGTTGGTTTATTCAGTGATAGTTTCTGATTTCTGAGACTATTGTCAATAGGATTGTTTCCCTGGTTCCTCTCTCAGTATGTTTGCTCTTGGTGTATAGGAAGGCTACTGAATCTTTATGCTCATTTTATATCCTGATACTTAGCTGAATGTGTTCATCAGCTCTAGGAGTTGTCTCTCAAAGTCCTTAGTGTATTTTTTGTAGAGAATATCATTGGCAAATAAAGATACTTTGACTTCTTCCTTTCTAATTTGAATCCCCTGTATCTCCTTCATCTGTCATAATACTCCAGCTAATAACTGGAGTGGAGTAGAAAAAAAATTGATCTTTCCCCTGTTCCTGATGTAGTGGAAATGCTCTAAGTTTTTCTCCATTACTGTGCTGTTGGCTGTGGGCTTGTGTCTTTATTATGTTGGGATATGCCCCCTGTATCTCTAGACTCCCCATGACCTTTATCATGAAGCGATGATCCATTTTGTGAAAGACCTTTTCTATATCCAGTGGGATGATCTGCTGTTTTCTGTCCTGGAGTTATTTATGTGGTGGATGGAGTTATTTATGTGTTGGATGGAGTTATTTATCCTCTATGGATTTCTCTTTGATGAAGCATTGTACCTCTACTGGGATGAAACCAAATTGATCTTGGTAGTAATAATTTTTGATGTGTTCTTGCATTTGATATGATTTTTTTGAGAATTTTTGTGGCTATATTCATTGCAGGGATTGGCATATAATTTTTTGTCATTGGGTGTCTGTTTTACCACCAAGATACTAGTGACTTCATCAAAAGAACTTGGAAATTTCCCTTCCCTTTTACTATATGGAATAATTTGTGGTGTATTGCTATTAGTTCTTTCATCAAGTGCTTGGCTGTTTTTTAGTTGGGTGATATATACTAACTGTTTCTATCTCATTGGTTGTATGTTAAAGATCCATTTAAATTGTTTACTTGAACTTGTTTTAATTTTTGACTGTCATTTGTATGTAAAAATTAGTCTATTTCTTTTAGGTTTTCCAGTTAAGCAACTCACCCGTTTTAATGTATGTGCTTATGATTCTCAGAATTTGCTCATTATCCCTTGTTACATCTCTCTTTTTCTTATTTATTCATTTATTTATTTATTTATTTATTTATTTATTTATTTATTTATTTATTTATTTGGTCTTTTTGAGACAGGGTCTCCCTGTAGCTCCAGCTGTCCTGGAACTCACTCTGTAGACCAGGCTGGCCTTGAACTCACAAAGATCCACCCGCCTCTGCCTCCCAAGTGCTAGGATTAAAGGCATGCGCCACCACGCCCCGCAGATCTTTCTTTTTCTATCTGACATTATTAATTTAGGTCTTTTCTTTCTTATGGTTAAGTTAGCTAAATGTTTGTCAATTATATCAATCTTTTCAAAGAATTAATTCTTTGTATTTGGGTTTTTTTTGTTTGTTTGTTTCTGTTTACAGCTCTGCAATTGATTAATTCTTCCCATCTACTCTTTTTCGATGGTGTTTGTTTTTATTTTTCCAAAGTCTTCAAGGGTATTTTTAAGAGATATCTTAATAATAAGAGAGATCTCTTGTAGGGACTGTGGAACACTGTTCCCTATGACTTTAAAAACATGTTTTGTAAATGAAGTTGTAACCTTGAGCATGTATGCCTGGACAGCCTTGTCTCATGAGGAAGTTTATGCAAGAATTCTTTCTGAGGAGTTAGCTCCTGAACACCTTTACTCCCCTAGTTTCTCAGGAGACACTTTGTTCTCCCAAGAAGGCATGATGTGATGATAATGCTGTATTGCTGATGATTTACGGAACTATTATTCTTTTTTTTTAAAGCGGTAAGTGCTCTTTTTTTTTATTAATTTTATTTATTTCTGTATGTGTATGGATGTACTGTCTGCATGCAAGTCTGTGCACCCGTGTCGTGCAATGCCGCGGAGGTCAGAAGAGGGTCTCGGATTCCCCTGGAACTTGAGTTCTTCTGGAATTGGAGTTCCAGACGGTTCTTGGCCACCATGGGTGCTGGGGATCGAACCCAGGTCCTCTGTAAGAACTATTATTCTGGCAGCCATACATGGTGCCTGTGCAGAGACTCAAACTTTATGGCAGAGATGCTTCATGCTTTGTGGGAGAGGTAAGCTACCCAGGAAAGCATACATAGGGTATGCTCCAGGACACCAGGGACACACACACACAAAAATAAGAATGGGACAAATTGAAACTTGAGCCATTTGGCTGGAGGATTACCTTAAACTTTTACAAGCCCTTTAAAACATGTTTTGCTAAAGTGTGGAAGCCGAAACTCTTGTATAGATTTAACGCAATTCCAGTCAAAATCCCCAAGAGTTTCTTCACAGGCTTGGGAAAAAAAAGTCCTTAAATTCATTTGGAAAAACAAAAGACCCCGAATAGCCCAAACAACCCTGAGCAAAAAGAGCTACATAGGGGGGGATGTCTATACCAGACTTCAAAATATACTACAGGGCTATAGTCATAAAAACAGCCTGGTACTGGCACAAAAACAGACCTGTTGACCAATGGAACAAAACTGAAGATCCAAACCTGAGCACATACAATTTCAGCCATCTCATATTTGACAAGGGGGCCAAGAAGCCACAATGGAGAAAAGACAGCATCTTCAGCAAGTGGTGTTGGCAAAACTGGATCACCACTTGTAGAAGAATGAAATTAAACCCCTACCTCTCGCCCTGTACAAAAGTCAACTCCAGATGGATTAAAGACCTCAACGTGAAACCCCAAACTCTGAAGGTGATAGAAGAAAAAGTTGGCAGCAGACTACAAGACATAGGCGTAGGAAAAGACTTCCTAAATCAGACAGCAGCTGCACAAGAATTAAGGTCGACAATTGACAAATGGGACCTCATCAAACTCAAAAGCTTCTGTACATCAAAAGAAACAATCAAGGAAGTGAAGAGAAATCCCACAGAGTGGGAGGAAACCTTCACTGCAGATACATCTGACAAAGCATTGATTTCCAGAATATATAAACTACTCAAAAAACAAAGAAAAAAGAAAACAAACGACCCGCTCAATAGATGGAGCAAAGAACTGAACAGAGACTTCACAAGCGAGGAATTAGAGATGTCTGAGAAACACCTCAAGAACTGCTCAACATCACTAATCATTAAGGAAATGCAAATCAAAACCACTTTAAGATATCATCTTACTCCAATAAGACTGGCTAGGATCAAGAAAACAAATGATACCAAGTGCTGGAGAGGTTGTGGGGAAAGGGGAACACTCATCCACTGCTGGTGGGAATGTAAACTCGTACAGCCACTATGGAAAGCAGTGTGGAGAACCCTTGGAAGACTTGGAATGAACTTGCCACCCGACCCAGCCATACCACTCCTGGGCATGTACCCTCAAGACTTACGCCACCACAGAGATACATGCACGGCCATGTTTATGCAGCTCTACTTCACAATATAAGCGAGCTGCGAACCAACCCAATTGGTCCCCTCAAGTGTTGAGTGGATGAGAGAAAATGTGGTACATCTACACAATGGAGTCTATGCAGCAGTAAAGAAAGACTAGCGATGGCCTAGCGGTTAAGAGCGCCGACCGCTCTTGCAGAGGACCCGGGTTCGATCCCCAGCACCCACATGGCGGCCGAGAGCCATCTGAAACTCCAATTCCAGGAGAACTCCAGTTCCAGGGGAGTCCGACGCCCTCCTCTGACCTCCGCGGCATTGCACGTCACGGGTGCACAGACTTGCATGCAGACAATACATTCATACACATATGGAAATAAATAAAAAAAAAATTAAAAAAAAAGAAAGACTACATCATGAACTTTGCAGGAAAATGACTGAAGCTAGAGAACATCATGCTGAGTGAAGTAAGGCAGTCCCAGAAAAACAAAGGTGACAAATGGTATCCCTCATCTGTGGATGCTCGTGCCAATTACCTAGTTGTAAGTATTTCCTGTGCATGGTCCCTTGAGCTTTTGTCCAAAGCAGTTGGGAATGATGCATTTTGGAAACAACAACAACAACAGAAAGGACTGCATCAAAGAACTGACTGAAACAGTGAACTTCTGCTCAAAACAGTCAACTTCAACATGGAGAATATTGAGAAAGAGATGAAAAGCATGTTTGGTAGAATGCATGAGCTCTGGTGGGGTGGGGGGATGGGCAGGGACACGGGTCTAGATTTGATAAAATAAATAAATAAATAAAAATAAAGTGTGGAAGAAAGTTCTTCCACCTAAAGATCCTCCCATTCAGTAAGATAAAACACAAAGTCATGAACCCTATGTGGATTTCATTTTTAAGTTACAGGACAAATTATGAAAAATTGTTTTCCTGTGATAATGTCCAGAATATGCTGTTAAAATATGTTGGCTTTTAGCGAAGTATGGTGGTGCACAGCTTTAATTCCAGCACTTGGGAGGTAGAGGCAGGTGGATCTCTGTGAGTCTGAGGCTACCCTGGTCTATATGTTGAGTTCCAAGCCAGGTAGAGTTACAGAGAGAGACTCTGTCTCAAAAAGACTAAAATAAAAAAGTTTTTTTTTTTTTAAATAATGCTAGTGCTGAGTGTTATGCTCTATCTGGGCTCCTCAAAGGAGTTTAAAAGATTACACTGGAGCTTGGGATGACTTTGGCTCACCTTTTTAACATGCTAATTTATTTGCTGCCCTACAAAATGAGTAAAATGCTTTAGATGTGAAAAACCCAGGACTTTAAAAGACAATGTAAGAGAGAGGGAGAGATGGGGAGGGAGAGAGAGAGAGAGAGAGAGAGGCTACTTCCTCTGCTGGCCCCTTAAAGCCCCACTTTAGGTGCTGCAGAAATGATGGCTTGAGACTCAGCCCTTTGGCCTTTTGATGCTGGGTCTTTGACTATAAGGATGCTCTCATTCCATCTCAGCATTTTGCTTCAGTATTCCTATCCTGAAATACGGGCCCACAGAATTCTAAGGTCCCTGTTAGGGTCTGAGAATCCACACCAGACACACTGAAAAACAGAAAACCAAGACTTTATTTCAGGGGTGAAAAAGTAAACCAGCATGCTGGGGTGGGAGGGAAAAGGCTCTGACCCTATAACTTGGCTTGAAGGCCTTTTATACAGGGTCTATGGGAAATTTAGTGGAGTCTGGGTAACTTCTAGCCTTATTGGATAATAGCAGAGTTACAGCTCATGGTTAGGTTAGCCCACCTACCCCCACATACCAAAGGTTATCTTTAGACACAATCCTGAAAGTGGAACGAGGAAATGTTGAGTTGCTCCACCTGCCCTCACATACCAACCGTTATTTTAAACAGGTTTAAATTTTATTAGCTGTTCTTGAGGCCTGGAGCAACTGACCTTGAGCAATTGACCTCCCCCCCCCCGAATTGAGCAGGTTCCAATAATTGCATAAAATGGTGGCTATACTCAAAATGGAGTCAGTGTGGGCCTCTTTACACATGGAGACACACCCTTGGATTGTCTCTTAAATAACCTCTCACCTGTGGGGAGCTGGCATGAGTAACGCCATGGTGAATTCTGATTGACCTTTGATATTTCAGCAAGTTCTTGGTATGCATGGGTTAATACTTTACAAGAAGACATGATGAAGTAGGAGGGAATATCCTTGTAATGAGAGGCAGTAGTCCTTAAGACTGTCCTTGGAATGTAAACAAAGTTTAACTGTACCTTTACTGCATGTGAAATTTGCAGAAAAGTCTTTTTTTTTTTTTTTTTATCTTGCTTATATAAAAGGCCTTGGCAACTAAACTTTGGGGCTCCAGTATTCACTGGTCGCCTCTCCCAGCTCTAGTCCTTTGGTGTGAATGTGTGTGTGTGTGTGTGTGTGTGTGTGTGTGCGTGTGTGTATTTTTTCTCAATTCCCACTCCCCCATTCAGATTTCCTTCGACTTTGGTGGCTGGCTCTGTCAAAGTAATTAGGGATTGGTGAATTCTTTTGCTGGGAGATAATTAGGGTGCACGAAGTAAAGAAAAACTTCAAGAGCATGGTGTAAAATAATTAGAGAAACTTGGTACCGAATTTTTTTGCTGGAAGATAATTATAGTCATAGTCGCTTGCTTTTGTGCAATGTATATATATATATATATATATATATATATATATATATATATATATATATATATATATATATATATATATGCTGATAGTGCAAGGAGCTAAGTAGGACAGCATCTGCTTTTCAATGTTTTAGCTCTTATTAAGAAAGTGTGTCCATGGTTTCCTGAAGAAGGAATGGTAGATTTAGAAACATGGAAAAGGGTAGGGCAAAAGTTACAAGAATATCATGATACTCATGGCCCCAGGAAAGTCCCCATGGATACTTTTTGTTTATGGAATTTAATAAAAGATCCCCATCATGAGAGAGAAAAAGTGTGAGAGGTGCAGCTGGTGTTTCACTGAAGTAGTGCAGACTTGAAAATGAAAGATAGCTGAGACTATGTAGAATTTAAAGGTACAGTTTCAGTGGGGCATGGTGGCATGCCCCTTAAATCGCAGCACTCAGAAGGCAGAGGCAGGTGGATCTCTGTGATTTCAAAGCTTGCCTGGTCTACATCATGAGCCCAGCTGGGACTAGGGAGACCCTGTCTCAAAAAGATTATAAAAAAAAAGGTACAGTTTCAAGGAATTGAAAGTGTGTGTTAGAAATTAGCTAAACAGGGGCTGGAGAGATGGCCTAGCAGTTAAGAGCTCCAACTGCTCTTGCAGAGGACCTGGGTTCAATCCCCAGCACCCATATGGCAGCTGAAAACTGTCTTTAACTCCAGTTCTAGGGGAATCTGACACCCTTTTCTGACCTCTGCAGCATTGCACGACATGGGTGCACAAACCTACATGCAGACAGTACATTCATACGCATATGAAAATAAATAAAATTAAAAAAGAAATCAGCTAAAGAGTCTTATGAGGAATGGATACCTTGGTTAACAGGAAGGGGGAAGCATGATTTCATCCAGGTAGAGCAAGAAACTATGGTAGCTATGGTCTGGAATAAACAAAAAAATCGAAAAAGCACTCTTTCCCCTTTACAAACAGGCCTGCGTATTGCTATGGAACGGGGTGAGGATGTAGGAGGCTTTCATTCACTATGTCCAGCTTTTGAGGCCTGGGACATTCCAGGAGGCCCCGTGCATGCCCATAATCCTGTACCTTTTAAACAACTTAAAGAATTAAGGGTGGTTTGCTCCCAGTGCAGTCCTATTTCATTGTTTGCAAGGTCATTACTGGAGAGTGTGAGTGCTGATAGCCCCACCCCTGAGATTGGAAAAGGTTGGCTGGAGTAAGTTTGTCTGGAGGAGATTATTTGTTGTGGAATTCTGAATGTGCTGAGCAGTGTCAGGTTACAGCCAAAGTTAATAGGGCTCAAGGAGTTCAAATGACTTATGAGATGTTTGTGGGAGAAAGAGCCTATGCAGATGTTGTCCAGCAAATAACTTGGCCAGCTGGAGCTTATGCTCAGGTGGCTGCCGCAGCAATTAAGGCATAGAGAAAGTTGTCAGATACCAGTAGAAAGACAGAAGACTTATCAAAGATCAGAGAGGGACCTGACGAACTTTACCAAGATTTTGTATCTTGCCTGCTGCAGGCCATGGGGAGATTGATGGGGATGAAGAGGCCTGCACAAAGCTGGTTAGGCAGTTGGCTTATGGGAATGCTGATGGTGCTTGTCAGGCTCATTGGGGCTGTTCAGGAAGAAAGGGAGTCTTGCTAAGTGTACCAGGCTTTACTCAGACGTTGAACCCTTCTATGCTTAGGGCATAGCTCTTGCTGCTGATTTGCAGGGAGAATCAGTCTAAGAACTTTTGTTTCAGAGACAGCCCTGAGGAGGGAAGGGGCAAGGCTGAGTTCAACATCGAGGCTTGGTGGACATGCTTAGCGTGAAATTAATTTTCATAATTTTACAGGTCTAAAATAAAACTTTATGTTTTTAATTTCCAAAAGAAAAACTTTACTTGCTCCCCTACTGTAAGGAACCAGTTTCTCAGGTTCAGCTCCAGCTTAACTCCTGCATATGTAAATTTTCTCCAGGGAACTCTGGCAGGCTGGAGGCAGGCAATTGCCATGCCCTGTCCCAGAGTTGCTCACAGCTAAATATTTTAAATATTTTTTACAATCCTCAAAAATAACAACATAAATCTACTAAAGTAAAAGCCAAAGTTAAAAGGTCATAGTATCCATGTTGTCTAACCAAATTTTTTAAGGTGTAAAATAATTTTATGTGTTCCTCATTAAATATTAACCAATAATGTAATTTCTCCCCTCTCTCACTGGTCAACTTAACAATATTTTCCTTATTACGTGTATATATGTATATTTGTGTGTATGTGTGTGTGCACACATGTGTATGAGTATGTGTATTTATGTCCTAATGTTAAGCCTTACAAATTGTGATGTATGGTAATACTATTATAAGATGAAACCTGGTTCCGGACCTGATAGGAACACTTGGAGCAGCCTGACACTGCTCCAGGCAGGTAAAAGCTTAGGACAGATTGACTTTTGTGGTGCTGGACAATTGATTTTCTGGTCTGTGGCAGAGGGTCTGGTGGCTGGCAGAGGCTAGATTGTAGGCCTAAGCCCAGTGGGTTGCCCTGCTCCCCTCACAGCCGGAAGGGGTCCTGAGTTTGGTTCTGACTCTGGTGCCTGACTTGGGTACCAGAGTGGGGTTGTGTGTTCGGACTCAGGTTCCGGACCTGATAGGAACACTTGGAGCAGCCCAACATTGCTCCAAGCAGGTAAAAGCTTAGGACAGATTGACTTTTGTGGTGCTGGACAATTGATTTTCTGGTCTGTGGCAGAGGGTCTGGTAGCTGGTGGAGGCTAGATCGTAGCCCTAAGCCCGGTGGGTCGCCCTTTCCCCCTCACAGCCAGAGGGGTCCTGAGTTTGGGTCTGACTCGGGTGCCTGACTCAGGTGCTGCAGGCGTGTCCCCCCCCCCAATGCCAACAACTGGAATTGAGGAAGAGAGAATATCCAGTGGATTGGATTAGGAGAACTCTCAGAACAGGAAAGGAAGAGTGACTTAGACTGCCAATATCCAATCTATAAACAAAAGTGAAAGCCTGAAAACCTAGACAAATCAACACTCAATAAACAAGGAGAGGGAGAAGAAGAAAAAAAAAGCGTTGGAAGTAGGTAAGCAAAACAAAACAAGCTTTCATTCTTCAACACACTGAAAAGGCATTTGTGATTTGAATCACAAAACAGAAACCCACATGCCAGGGACATGACGAAGAGAGAACATGGGAAAGGTGCAGGATAATTCCACACCAAGCTCTACCAACTCTGTAGGAGATAGGTACAATGGGATCCCCTTGGAGGTGACCCCAGAAACAGACCTTAGAAGAATAATTGCAGACCTAAGCAGAGAAATTAAAGAACGTAAAGAAGAATTCAGAGAACTAAAGGAAGGGACTGACAAACCCCAGAAAGAATTAGAGAGAGAAAAAAACAAACACCTTAAGGAAGTAGAAACACTGAAAAAGGAAGCCAACCAATGAAGTAAGGAGCACAAAGAAGAGATTGAGAAACTCAAAAAGGAAATGGATATATTAAAGAAATCACAGGATGAAATGAAAAAGGAAATAGAACACTCATCCAATCAAGAAGAAAGGAAAGGAAAAAGCCTCAGAAATAGAATGGAGGAAGCTGAGCAAAGAATATCAGATCTGGAAGATAACACAGAGCAACTAAAAAACTCAAATAAAGATTATGAAAAATTTAAAAATACACAAAAGTGGAACAACCAGGAAATATGGGACACTATGAAAAGATCAAACCTCCGCATCATAGGAATAGAGGAAGGAGAAGAATCTCAAGAGAATAGTATTGAGCATATCTTCAACACAATAATAGATGAAAACTTCCCCAAACTAAAAATAGACAAACCCATTCAAATACAAGAAGCACATAGAACTCCAAATAGACAAGATCAGAAAAGAAACTCCCCACGCCATATCATAGTCAAAGTGCTAGATGCCCAAAACAAAGATAAAATTCTGAAGGCCACGCGAGAAAAACAAGTCACATACAAAGGGAAACCCATCAGAATCACAAATGACTTCTCGCCGCAAACCATGAAAGCAAGAAGAACATGGAGCAAAGCATTTCCAGTGTTAAAGGACTATGGATGCCAACCCAGAATACTTTACCCAGCAAAAATGTCGATTACACTTGAAGGAGAGAGAAAAATCTTCCATGACATAAGCAAGATGATAGAATACATTTCCGGAAAACCAACTCTCCAGAAAATACTTGAAGCAATTCAAAGGGCAGAAGAGAAGAGCAACTATCCTCAAGCACCTAGGGAAAGAAACTAATAAAAACATAATCATAGGAGTTGAAACAGAGACTAAAAGTCCAAATGGATAATAAGGTGAAAGGAAGCAACATCCATCTTTCAATTATAACCTTAAATATTAATGGGCTGAACTCCCCAATCAAAAGGCATAGACTGGGAGAATGGATTAGGAAACAAAATCCATCTATATGCTGTCTACAAGAAACCCATCTCAATTTCAAGGACAGGCACCAACTTAAAGTGAAGGGATGGAAGAAAATATTCCAAGCAAATGGTACCAAAAAGAAAGCAGGAGTTGCTATTCTAGTATCAGATAAAATAGACTTCAAAGCAAAAGAAATCAAAAGAGACAAAGAGGGCCACTACATCCTTATTAAAGGAACAATTAACGATGAAGACCTCACAATCATGAATATATATGCACCAAACGCCAGCGCACCAAACTTTGTAAAGACAACTCTTCAGGACTTCAAGGCTCAAATTAACCCCAGCACAGTAATAGTAGGGGACTTTAATACCCCACTAAGTCCTTTAGACAGATCAACAGGACAAAAGATAAACAAAGAGACATCTGAACTGAATGATACAATACACCAACTGGATCTCACAGACATCTATCGAATATTTCACCCAAACACCAGAGAATACACTTTCTACTCAGCACCCCATGGAACATTCTCCAAAATAGACCATATACTGGGACACAGGGAAAAACTCAAAAAATACAAAAAGATTGAAATAATTTCATGCATTCTATCAGACCACAGTGCAATAAAGCTCAATATCAATACCAGGATAAGCCCTACACCGTACAAGAACACATGGAGACTAAACAACACTCTACTGAATAATGAATGGGTCAGGGATGAAATAAAGAAAGAAATAAAAACATTCCTGGAACTGAATGACAATGATAATACAACACAGCAAAACCTATGGGACACTTTAAAGGCAGTCCTAAGAGGGAAGTTTATAGCTCTAAGTGCCTACATTAAAAAAACAGAAAGAGCACAAGTGAATGATCTAACACAGAGGCTTAAAGTACTTGAGAGAGAACAACAAATGAACCCTAAACGCAGCAGACAAGAAGAAATAACAAAAATCAGAGCAGAAATCAATGAAATAGAAACAAAGAAAACCATACAAAAAATCAATCAATCAAAAAGTTGGTTCTTTGAGAGAATAAATAAGATAGACAGACCTCTAGCCCAGTTAACTAAAAGAAAAAAAGAACAACTCCAAATCAATAGAATCTGTGATGAAAGGGGAAATATCACAACAGACAATGAAAAGATCCAGACAACCATAAGAGATTACTTCAAAAACCTATACTCTACTAAATTTGAAAACCTAGAAGAAATGGATGAATATCTGAAAACCTGGGAACCACCAAAGCTGAACCAAGAAGAGATCGACAGCTTAAACAGTCCAATAATATATGAGGAAATTGATGATGTAATAAGCAGCCTCCCAAACAAAAAATGCCCAGGCCCAGATGGTTTCACAGCAGAATTCTATAAAATATTTCAAAAAGACCTACAACCATTACTACTCAAGCTGTTTAGAAGGATACAATTGGAGGGAGTTCTCCCAGATTCCTTCTATGAAGCCAGCATCACACTAATACCAAAACCAGGCAAAGATGCAACCAAAAAGGAGAACTATAGACCCATCTCCCTAATGAACACAGATGCCAAAATTCTAAACAGGATACTGGCAAATCGCATACAGACACACATCAAGAAGATCATCCATCATGACCAAGTTGGATTTATACCAGAGATGCAGGGATGGTTCAACATACGAAAATCAATAAACATCATCAAGCATATAAATGGACTGAAAGACAAAAACCACACCATCATCTCAATTGATGCGGAGAAAGCCTTTGACAAAATTCAACATCCCTACATGTTTAAAGTCCTGGAAAGAATTGGATTGGAGGGATCATTCCTTAATGTAATCAAAGCCATATACAGGAAACCCACAGCCAATATCATCCTAAATGGGGAAACGACAGCGGCATTCCCTTTAAGGGTAGGAACTAGGCAAGGCTGCCCTTTGTCACCACTCCTCTTCAATATAGTGCTTGAAACCCTTGCTAGGGCAATAAGGCAAGAAAAGGAAATTAAAGGAGTTCTAATAGGAAAAGAGGAAGTTAAACTATCCCTTTTTGCTGATGATATGATTGTATACTTAAGGGATGCTAAGAACTCCACCAGTAAACTCCTAGAAATGATTAAGAACTTCAGTAAAGTGGCAGGATACAAAATAAATCTAGAAAAATCAGTAGCCTTTCTTTACACCAACAATAAGCAACTGAAGAAGGACTACAAGGAGACCTTCCCACTTAAAATAGCCTCAAAAACAATAAAATACCTAGGAACAAACCTAACCAAACACACCAAGGATCTCTACAACAAAAACTTTAAACCTCTGAAGAAGGAAATTGAACAAGACATCAGAAGATGGACAAACCTCCCATGCTCATGGATTGGGAAAATAAATATAGTAAAAATGTCCATTTTACCTAAACTCATATACAGATTTAATGCAATCCCAATCAAAATCCCCAAGAGCTTCTTCACAGGTTTGGAAAAAAAAATCCTCAATTTCATTTGGAAAAACAAGAGACCCCGAATAGCCAGAGCAACCCTGAGCGAAAAGAGCAATACAGGGGGGATCTCTATACCAGATTTAAAACTATACTACAGGGCTATAGTTATAAAAACAGCTTGGTACTGGCACAAAAACAGATCAGTTGACCAATGGAATAAAACTGAAGACCCAAACCTGAGCACATACAACTTCAGCCACCTCATATTTGATAAAGGGGCCAAGAAGACACAATGGAGGAAAGACAGCATCTTCAACAAGTGGTGCTGGCAAAACTGGATCACCACTTGCAGAAGAATGAAGCTAAACCCCTACCTCTCGCCTTGCACAAAAGTCAATTCCAGATGGATTAAAGACCTCAACGTGAAACCCAAAACTCTGGAGGTAATAGAAGAAAAACTTGGCAGCAGACTACAAGACATAGGTGTAGGAAAAGACTTCCTAAATCAGACAGCAGCTGCACAAGAAATAAGATCGATAATTGACAAATGGGACCTCATTAAACTCAAAAGCTTCTGTACATCAAAAGAAACAATAAAGGAAGTAAAGAGAAAACCCACTGAGTGGGAAGAAACCTTTACTGCAGATACATCTGACAAAGCATTAATTTCCAGAATATACAAACTACTGAAAAAACAAAGAAAAAAGAAAACAAATGAATCACTCAAAAGATGGAGCAAAGAGCTGAATAGAGACTTCACAGAGGAGGAGCTAGAGATGGCTGAGAAGCATCTTAAAAACTGTTCAACGTCACTAATAGTTAGGGAAATGCAAATTAAGACCACTCTAAGATATCACCTCACTCCGATAAGACTGGCCAGGATCAAGAGAACAAATGATACCAAGTGCTGGAGAGGTTGCGGGGAAAGGGGAACACTCATCCATTGCTGGTGGGAATGTAAACTGGTACAGCCACTATGGAAAGCAGTGTGGAGAACCCTTGGAAGACTCAAAATGAGCTTGCCATTTGATCCAGTCATACCACTCCTAGGTATATACCCACAAGACTCATCTTACTGCAGAAATACATGCACAGCTATATTTATTGCAGCTCTGTTCACAATAGCAAAAAGCTGGAACCAACCCAAATGCCCCTCAACTGCTGAGTGGATAGAAAAAATGTGGTACATGTACACAATGGAGTTCTATGCAGCAATAAAGAAGGATGATATCATGAACTTTGCAGGTAAATGGATGGAGCTGGAGGATATTATATTAAGTGAAGTAACGCAATCACAGAAAAACAAACGTCGAATGGTATCCCTCATATGTGGATGCTAGCATCAATAACCCAGTTATTAATATTTCTTGTGATGAGGGATGCATATTAAAAGAACAACAACTGAAAGACTGCATCAGAAAACCGACTGAAATGGTGAACCGGGAGGGGTGGGAGGGGTGGGAGCGGCGGGAGAGGGACATGGGTCTATATTCTATTAATGTATATTTAATTTAAAATTATATGGTATTTTACTCAAAATTTATATAACAATAGCTTTGGGATTAACATATACAAATGTTCTCTATAATTTTTGTGTTATGCAGTATCAGCTTGTAACATCCTCTTTTACCTGTAGGATAACTTAACTAAAGGATTTAAGTTTGCTTCCCAAATTAACATCATGCACTCACCCAAAAAAAAAAAAAAGGGCAAATTTGATGAAATTTACTCTTTGATCCCTGCCTATAGGTAAGTGTACTACAAATGCCTTCCTGAGACTCATGGGTCAAAAAATAAAATTTAAAAAAAGGGGAGATACAGTTATATATTAAACCTTTTTGTCCAAAACTTTCAATTTAATCTTAAGACTAACCATGGGAAAAGATTTGTATGTTCCCACAGGTCAAAACGACACCAACTCAAAGGCAGAGAAAGAATGGATACAGCCTTCCGTCGTATAGGTTGTACCATGAAATACCAGCAGAGAAGTTCACCAATCTTAACACTAAAAGGAATAAAAGCCTCAGACTGCTACAGGCATCAAACATCTCTGAGGACCATAGGTGTAACATCTGTTTACAGTGAGTCCTAATGAACTTTACCTTCTAGGTGCAGCACAGTTTCAATATGAGAGACCTCCTTACCTCTTTTTCATAGAACAAAGAAAAACATGGTGGTAATGAAGTCATCCTCGAACTGTAAATTAGAGCTGACTGTTATAGAAGTAATTTCTTATAAAACTGGTAAAACTTCTTTCTTTAATTGACTAATATACATAGGAACTGTAAAAAGGATTATTCTTTATTCAGAAACAAATATAATACTAACGTCTCTTTAAGTGGTGCATATAAGAAAAATATATTAATACAGGAGAGCACTGATAGCAGCAATGGATTATTCTGCCAAGGAGATGTTAGCAAGGGGACCCAAGCCCCCCCCCCAAAAGGTAAAGGCTTATTGCCTGTAAACTGGGATATCTGCAAGAAGAGAGGCGGTAAGACCCGCCCTGCTGTCAGTGACCTGATGTAAGCATGGGAGGATTGTATCGAGATCTCACTGACAAGTATACAGTTGGTCTCGGGAATACCAGAGAGTGTTACCAAAGGCCACTGAACCAATAAAGCAAATGTTGGTCTCCTTGAGTCAAGCAAGACTCCTCCACCAACATCAGCTACACCTCATCTGCTTGGAGATACTGTGCAGCAGTGGCAGCCATATGTCTGTATATCCCAACTTTATTTGATTATTAGCTCTCTCCTTGGAGGAATAATTCGTGGATGTTGCCACAAGCTTATACCCTCTAGTGATTAGGAGATTTATATGCCACAGTAAGGCCTTGTCATCTTTCTCGGGGGAAAAAAAAAGTAATCCAGGGATTAACACACCATCCAAAAATCTCTGTCTATAACAAAGTAACCTACCATAGTAAATAGCAATGTTTAAATACATATATATCTAATCGCTTGTGGTTCATTAGTAGGATTGAAAGCTTATGCCTGGGCAAACGGTCAGCCCATGAAAGGAAACAGCCAGAACTGATCAGAGTCCAAAACGACATCTCCAGACAAAGTAGACTGTTGTGCTTCTTGTCCACCTGTGCCCCATCTCTAAGCCTAAGGAACAATCTGCGGAAGATGGGGAGTGGTAGAATGTAGGGGCTGAGATTGGAGTGAACGGTAAAACTATGACAATATAGTCTGGACACTTGTTTGATCAATTCAATTGAACATTCAAGCCCCTCCAGCTGGATGGTGGGAGCCTTGGGCTGTGTGGGCTGGGGCACAACTGCTTGCATATTGGTTTTATATGAAAGATGTTTGTGCTAAAAAAAAAGGAGCTAGATACTGACATTTGAACTAATTGGGAATGTAAAATGCTAGTTGTTTTATTTATAGTTTATATTGGGTTGGTCTCTATATTTTTCTGAATTATACAACATCACAGTTTAACACTTTCTTTTACTTGTAGGACAATTTAAAGGAACTAAGCTTAAATTTTACTTCCCAAATAAGAAGTTATAGTCCAGTCATATAGCTTTAAAGAGCAAAGTGTTTATTGGGTTAAATTTATTTAGCATGTACTCAACTCTGCCCAAACTTTATCCACAAGTATAGGATATTTTAAGGCTTAGTGAATTGTTTAGATTAGTTAAATATAGGTGTAGGTTTTGGTGAAAATGTTAATACAATTGAACTAATTGGGAATATAAAATGTTATCGTTTTATTTATAATTTGTATTGGGTTAAGGTACACAAATGGCCTCTATATTTTTCTGAATTATACAACATCACATTATAACACTTTCTTTTACTCGTAGGACAATTTAAAGGAACTAAGCTTAAATTTCCTTCCCAAATAAGTAGCATACAGTCAATGAGAAACAGTTTGGGTAAATTTAATGAAAGCCTATGCCTTGGCTCCTGTTTATGGGTATGTGTAATACAACTTAGGCATCTATAGAACAAAAAAAAAAAAAAAAAAGCTATAATGACAGACAATTATGACTTCAGAGAAAATCAAGTTGATTAACTTATATGTAATTTCTGTATAAATCTCTACTGAAATACCTCCATATTATAATATATATATATATATATATATATATATATATATGTAGTATATATATACTTTTGAACTAGCATTTTAAACTGTCAAACTTACAGAGGTATTTTAATGACCATCTTCTCTCAAGGTCTTGGAGATGCCTTCTTTATGCCTGGCAGGAAACCCTGCTTTAAAAATGTTTTACCTAGTAGTTAAATGCTCTAAAATACACATTAAATTATCCTTTTAAATTGTATTAGAAATAAAACAAGAATACTTTTTTTTTTGGTCTTTTTGAGACAGGGTCTCTCTGTAGCTCTGGCTGTCCTGGAACTCATTCTGTAGTCCAGGCTGGCCTTGAACTCACAGAGATCAGCCTGCCTCTGCCTCCCAAGTGCTAGGATTAAAGGCATGCACCACCATGTCTGCCCTAAAACAAGAATACTTTTTAATACTTTGTTTCCTTTGACATTTTGAGAAACTTTAATTTTTGTCTTCAATGCTGAAGGAGCATAACCAGTAGATGGCAATACAATTCCATTAAAATGTTCAATAATACCTCTAGTTAATTTTTATAAGCCCAATTAAACCATGATTTTGTTGAAATTGAATAATATATTTGACTGATTAATTATAACTCTGTGTCTTGGGAAGAAAGGGGCCCATCTTTCTCTCAGAGGCAGGTTTCATCTTATTTTTTTGTTTGTTTGTTTGTTTGTTTGTTTTTAAGGGATTCACAATATAATGACACAGTTTGTTGCAGATAACATTGATGTTACTCAGTTTGTCATACAATTAGATAATTGGTGCATTTTTTCAAGTATCTAGGTCCAAATTTTGAACAACCCCAAGGTTCCATAGTCCAGTTGGAGAAGCTTGTATGCACAGGCTTGTTGATCAAAGGAGTCCAATATATTCCTGTAGTCTCATGATTCACCCCTATCTCTCTGCAGCCCTTACATTTTCCACACCTCCTCTTCTGCAGTTTGTTCCCTGGGCTTTGGGAAAGGGGCACAATGGGTGAGAAGAAAACAGTCCACTTTCTTTGGAGTTTCATTTTGGACTCCAGTCTGTTCAGGTTGTTCCCTTCATGGTTGACAGCTTTTCCAGTGATACCTTTTTTAGTCATACTAACAAAGCACAAGCAATTGGATGCAGACATTTAAGCAGTACTAATTATTATGTCAAGCTAAGCTGGTGAGCATAAACACAGATGCTTGGATGGTCTGCTAATCCACAACCCGTGGTTTCTCTATAAAGGGTGACAAGTTCTTATTGTGGCTTATAATATCTCCTAACCACTAGAGGACATAAGCTTGTGGCATCCACTGTGAGTTATTCTCCAAAGAGAGAGCTAATAGCCAATAGATTTGGGAATATACAGACACTGTGCTGCCACTGTGCACAGTATCTCCAGGCTGTTGAGGTGTAGCTGATACTGACGGAGGAGACTTGCTTGACTCAGGGAGACCAATATTTTGCTGTATTGCTTTAGTGGCCTTTGGTAATGCTCTCTGCATTTCAGAGGCAGTTGTACGCTAGCAAGTGACGTCTCATAATATTTTTTCATCTCACACCAGGTCTTCGACAACAGGGACTTACTGCCTTCTCCTTGCATATATCCCACTTACAGGAAAAGGCCTCTATAATTGGGGGGGGGTTTTGAATCCCTAGCCAACATCCTCTAGCCAGAGTAATTCATTGGTGATGTCAGAGCTTTGCTGTAGTAATATATTTTGCTTAATTACACAGCTTATAAACCTTTCTATTGAATTTGGCTCTAGATAGAGAATTATCCTTTCACAGTTCCTATCCTATCAGTCAATTAAAAAAGGGTAGTTATAACTGTTTTACAGGAAATTACCACTGTAACAATTGGCTCTAATTTACAGTTAGGGAGTGGTTTCATTACCATCATGTTTTTCCTTTTCCTATAAAGGGGAGATGTAGGAAGGTTTCTCAGTATCTGGAAGCTAAACTTCATTAGGGCCCATTATAAACAGTTAACCCAATAGTATTCAGAGAGATGCTCAGTGTCTGTGACTCAAGGAGCTGAGGTTCCTCTTTCTTAGTGTTCAGATGGGTCAACCTCTCTGCTGGCATTTCCAGTCCATCCTGCATAGCCATAAGTTGTATGTATTCAGGCATTTAGAGGTGATTTTACCTGTGGGAACATCAAATCTCCTCCCATTGTTAGTTTCAATATCTCAAAAATGAAAATTTATCAATAGGATTGGAACACAGAGTTTTCCATTTGTACCCCAGAAAGGAACTACCCCACCTTCCACCTCCCTCTTTTTTTTTTTTTTAGGTTTTTATATTTTGACCTATAGATGGCTAAGTTGTATTAACACATACCCATAAACAGGAGCCAAGGCAAGGCTTTCATTAAATTTACCCAAACTGTTTCTCATTGACTGTATGCTACTTATTGGGAAGGAAATTTAAGCTTAGTGTCCTTTAAATTGTCCTACAGTAAAAAGAAAGTGTTATAATGTGATGTTGTATAATTCAGAAAAATATAGAGGCCATTTGTGTACCTTAACCCAATACAAATTATAAATAAAACGAAAACATTTTATATTCCCAATAGTTCTTGTATTAACATTTTCACCAAAACCTACACCTAATTTAACTAATCTAAACAATTCACTAAGCTTAAAATATCCTATACTTGTGGATAAGTTTGGGCAGAGTTGAGTACATGCTAAATAAATTTAACCCAATAAACACTTTCTCTTTAAAGCTATATGACTGGACTATGACTTCTTATTTGGGAAGTAAAATTTAAGCTTAGTTCCTTTAATTGTCCTACAAGTAAAAGAAAGTGTTAACTGTGATGTTGTTATTCAAGAAAAATATAGAGACCAACCCAATTATAAAAAATAAAACAACTAGCATTTTACATTCCAATTAGTTCAATGTCCAGTATCTAGCTCCTTTTTTTTAGCACAAACATCTTTCATATAAAACCAATTGCAAGCAGTTTGTGCCCAGCCCCACACAGCCCAAGGCTCCCACCATCCAGCTGGAGGGGCTTGAATGTTCAATTGAATTGATCAAACAAGTGTCCAGACAATATTGTCATAGTTTTACCGTTCACTCCAATCTCAGCCCCTACATTCTACCACTCCCCATCTTCGCAGATTGTTCCTTAGGCTTAGAGATGGGGCACGGGTGGACAGAGAGCACAACAGTCTACTTGTCTGGAGATGTCCGTTTTGGACTCTGATCAGTTTGGCTGTTTCCTTTCATGGGCTGACCGTTTGCCCAGGCATAAGCTGTTCAATCCTACTAGAAGCCACAGCGATTAGATAGATATGTATTTAAACATTGCTATTTACATGGTAGGTTACTTTGGTTATAGACAGAGATTTTGGATGGTGTGTTAATCCCTGGATTACTTTTTTTTCCCCGAGAAAGATGACAAGGCCTTACTTGGCATATAAATCTCCTAATCACTAGAGAGATAAGCTGTGGCAACACCACAATTATTCCTCTCAAGGAGAGAGCTAATAAACAAAAAAGTTGGGATATACAGACATATGGCTGCACTGCTGCACAGTATCTCCAAGCAGATGAGGTGTAGCTGATGTTGGTGGAAGAGGATTGCTTGACTCAAGGAGACCAACATTTGCTTTAGTGTTGTGGCCTTTAACACTCTCTGGTATTCCCGAGACCAACTGTATACTTGTAAGTGGATCTCGATACAACCTCCCAGTTACATCAGGTCACTGACAGCAGGGCGGGTCTTACCGCCTCTCTTCTTGCAGATATCCCCAGTTTACAGGCAATAAGCTTTACCTTTTGGGGGGGGCTTGGGAGTCCCTGCCAAAACATCTCCTTGGCAGAATAATCCATTGCTGCTGTCAGGCTCTCTGTATTAATATATTTTTCTTATATGCACCACTTAAAGAGACGTTAGTATTATTTTGTTTCTGAATAAGAATAATCCTTTAACAGTTCCTATGTATATTAGCCAATTAAAAAAGAATAGTTTACCCAGTTTTATAAGAAATTACTTCTATAACAGTCAGCTCTATTACAGTTAGAGGATGACTTCATTACCATAGTTTTTCTTTGTTCTATAAAAAAGAGGTAAGGAGGTCTCTATATTGAAATGTGTCTGCACCTAGAAGGTAAAGTTCATTAGGACTCACTGATAAAAGATGTTACAACCTATGGTCCTCAGAGAGTGTGTATGCCTGTAGCAGTTGAGGCTTTTCTTCCTTTTATGTTTAGATTGGGCAACTTCTCTGCTGGTATTTCTTGTACATCCTACACGTGGAAGGCTGTTCTTTCTCCTCTCAGCCTTTTGAGTTGGTGACGTTTTGGACCTGTGGGAAAATACAAATCAATTTTCCCATTGTTAGTCTTAAGATTAAATTGAAAGTTTTTGACAAAAAGTTTAATATGTAATTGTATCCCCCTTTTTTAAAATTTATTATTTATTTTTTGAACCCATGCGTCTCAAAAAGGCAAGTTGTAGTACACATACCTATAGGCAGGGATCAAGGTGTAAATTCATCAAATTTGTCCTGCTTTTTGTGGGTTGACTGTATGTTTTTAATTTGGAAGAAAACTTATTCCTTAAGTTAAATTATCCTACAGGTAAAAGGGATGTTACAAGATGATACTGAATAACACAAAAATTATAAGAACATTTGTATATGTTAATCCCAAAGTTATTCCTATATAAATTTTGAGTAAAATGCCATGTAATTTTTAAATTAAATATACATAATAGAATATAGACCCATGTCCCTCTCCCACCCTCCCACTCTTCCCAGTTCACCATTTCAGTCAGTTTTTGACTTAGTCTTTTTTTCGTTTTTTCTTTAATTTGCATCCCTCTCCCAAAAATATTAATAACTGGGTTATGATGCTAGCATCCACATATGAGGGATACCATCGTTGTTTATTTTTCTGTGATTGTGTTACTTCACTTAATATAAATCTCAGCTCCACCATTTACTGCAAAGTCATATGCATCTTTCTTATGGCTAGAATCATCCATTGTGTACATGTACCACATTTTTTTCTATCCACCGTCAGTTTGAGGGGCTTTTTGGTTTGGTTCCAGCTTTTTCTATTGTGAACAGAGCTGCAATAATATAGCTGTGCTGTATTTCTGCAGTAAGATGAGTCTTGTGGTAATAACCAGGAGTGGTATGACGGGGTCAATGGCAAGCTCATGTTGAGTTTTCCAAGGTTCTCCACACTGCTTTCCAAGTGGCTGTATGATTTACATTCCCACCACATGGATGAGTGTTTTCCCTTTCCCTACAACTTTCCAGCACTTGGTATCATTTGTTTTCTTGATCATGGCCAGTCTTATCGGAGTGAGGTGATATCTTAGAGTGGTCTAATTTTTTGCATTTACCTAATTATTAGTGACGTTGAACAGTTTTAAGAGTTTCTCAGCCACTCCTAGTTCCCCTCCTCTGTGAAGTCTCTATTCAGCTCTTTGCTCCATCTTTTGAGTGATTCATTTGTTTTCTTTTTTCTTTGTTTGTGTGAGTAGTTTCTATACCTGGAAATGCTGCTTTGTCAGATGTATCTGCAATAAAGCTTTCCTCCCACTCAGGGGGTTTTCTTCTTACTTCCTTTATTGTTTCTTTTGATGTACAGAAGCTTTTGAGTTTAATGAGGCCCCATTTGTCAATGGTCGATCTTACTTCTTGTGCAGCTGCTGCTGATTTAGGAAGTCTTTTTCCTATGCCTGTGTCTGTAGTCTGCTTCCAAGTTTTTCTTCATTCCTCCAGATGTTTGGGTTTCACGTTGAGGTCTAAATTCCATCTGGAATTGACTTTTGTTGCAGTGGCGAGAGGTAGGGTTTAATTTCATTCTTCACAAGTGGTGATCCAGTTTTGCCAGCACCACTTGTTGAAGATGCTGTCTTTCCTCCATTGTGTCTTCTTGGCCCCTTTTCTAAATAGGAGGTGCTGAAGTTGTAGGTGCTCAATTTGGATCTTCAGTTTTTATTCCATGGTGGCAACTGGTCTGTTTTGTGCAAGTACAAGCTGTTTTTTGACTATAGCCCTGTAGTATAGGTTTTNATGACCCTTTGCTGGTACCAAAGCTTTTCTTATTAACACATTTGCTAAACATAAGCCTTTAAAGATTTTTACTAACATCTAGTTCTGAATAAAACTTTCTTATTCAGTTTTTATGCCCATTAGTTAACAACTAGCTATACATTCCCATGAGAATTGTTACCATAGCAGTTGTCTTCTTTATTACCATCAAAAGTTTTTTCTTTTTTTAATAGAGGAGAAATAAGGTTTTCCTTGTAAAGCTTAGCAGCACCTGGAAAAAAAGTTTCATTAGGACACATTTAAAGAGTTGTTTCAAATAGGACCCACAGAGATATTTGGTGCCTGTAGCTCAATCTGAAGTTTTCTTGCTCATCGTGTTCAGATGAGCCAGCTTCTCTGCTACTATTTCATAGTCCATCCTGTACAATGCAAAGTCTATCTTTTCTTTCTCAAGCATTAAGTTGGTGATGTTTTGACCTGTGAGAACATGTAAATCTTTTCCCATGGTTAGATCTACGATTTTACAATTAATTTTTTTCAAGATTTGAATAAAGAATTTTTTTATTTGTATCACAGAGGGAGTACTCCACCACCTTCCCCTTTTTGTTCTTTAAATTTTTATACTTCGACCTATAGATGTTTAAAAGGCAGTTGTATTACATACATATACCTATAGACAAGAACCAAGGTTTAATGATCCATTAAATTTGCCCAAATTATTTACTATTTAAATATACACTATTAATTTAGAAAGGGAAGCTTAATTCTTTTTGTCAAATTAATTTGTAGGCAAACGAAGGTCACAGGTAATACTGTACCATACAGAATTATAGAGAGCATTTGTGTACATTAACCCCAACGTTGTAATACAAATGATAAGTAAAATAAATGTGGATAACAATTTGTATTCCTAATTAGTTTAAATGTATTAGTATTTTTATTAAAACCTTTTATCTAATTTTGTTTATATAGACATTTTTCTTTTACTAAGTCCTAAAATACCATATTATTAGGTTCAGTCTTCCCAGAATCCTAAGGGGCAAACAGTGCCCACTTCCTCCAGAAGCAGCCAATTCTGACCCCTTCCACTACTGAGGCCCCACCCATGGGTATAAAGGGTGGACCAGCCACCATAGCTCTCTCTGTGCCTCTCTCTTGTGCCTCTCTCTTCCATCCCCCCCCCTCTCTCTGCCCCTGCCTTGCTGCCTGGTCCCACCATGTGTCTGCAGGCAGCTCACACTGGCAGTTCCACATGGAAGTAAACTGTCCTAGAGTGGACTAACCTCACGTGCCTTTTATTGGTTTCCTTCTTTTTTATACATATTATTGGTGCCATGGACTTGGTCGGACTTGCTGCAATGTATTTCTCCGAACAACCAGTGCCAGATAGATTGAGGGTGGACCATTCTGCTCCCCACTCTCCCGTCTCTTCTCTCTCTCTCTCTCTCTCTCTCTCTCTATTCTATATATATAGATATATATTAATATATAATATATATATATCTCCACTTCATCCTTGTAATTCCTCCTCCCTCTGACTCTCGGCCAAAGGTACCCTCTCTCCTCTCCTTACCAGGGTTCTGCCGAAGTCGTTTAACCTCATCAGGCACTCATCACACTCTTGATGACCGAGCATGGGTTTTATACGTATGGCCCTCATGGTAAGAATATCCTAAGTCACCTTGGGGGCAGCCAGCCGGATTGGCTCCTGAGTGAGTGGAGATTCCATCTCCTACCCCTACCTTCTGTGTAACCCTTCGTGTGCTCTGCTCCCCCTCTAGCTGCCCCCTCTGCCCGACATTTTGTCTCTAACTACTGCTTTCCATCTGCCTTCCCCCCATCCTCTTCCTCCATTCTTTTTAGTCTCCTGTTATAGCTGTTCCTTTTGGATCCCTGAGTGCTGGCAAAATCAGGGATTCCCCCCAATTTTTCCCTACTCGGATACTGGGGACAGAATTTGGAACCGAATTTTGGCTTCCTCTGTGATTTGGGGATGCTGAAATCACAGACCTGCAGGCCTATTTCAGAGACTCCCACACTGGTCACACGGACCTGGGGTCTCTGAGCCCACTTAGAACTAGGGCGGAAAGCCTTAGCACTTGGGTGGCTGCTTCTGAGACTATAAAAAGACTTCACTTATCTTCTTTCTCTCCCTCTCCTTCTCTTCTCTGCTCTGCAGTCTTTTTTCTTCTTTTACTGTGCCTTCTCCGCTGCCTCATTGCATGCGTGCCATCTCCCCTGCGGTTTTGCCCCCTCCTCTGCACTGACATGCCCTGCTGCCACTACAGAGGGCTTTTTTCAAACAGAAGGAGCGGCAGCCACGCCCCCTTCCTCAGACGCCATCTTGGGCTGCCCCATTTTCTGCAGAGCCACAACAAGACCAAGTGGCAGGAAGCCTAATTCAAATCAACTTATAACTACATCATTTCTAAATACAATCAATTTTCATTTTTTACTTTTGTATGGATGTTAATTCTTGCAGGTTTTTGTTTGAGATTTTTACATCATTTGGCTTTTTAAAATCAGTGTTTTTGTTTTTTCTATTTTTTTTTTTTTTTGTTTTTGTTTTTTTTTCATTTGGGCATTTTTCATTTCTTTTTCTTTTTCTTTTTTCATTGTTTTTTTCTTTTACACCCCATTTTTTCAGAATCAATTTTATCTGCTTCAGGTACAAGCTTCTGTTTCTGAGATTAAGAAGGTGTGTTGACCCCGCCCTGCCCAACCCGCCTCAGCTTTTGCCTCAGGCCAAAACTTTGACCTGGCTGGGATCTTTTGATTTTTCCAATAAACAATTTATTCTCATTAAATTAGCAAGTAATACGCACAAGGCACCAGATTTTCCTGCTTACCCATCCACCATCCTTCGCAGGTGTACAAGAACAGCCTGTGCTCAAAGCACATTAACATACAGTCTATTTTCCACCTAAGCAATGTCTTAAACTCTAAGTGTTTCTTTGTAAATGTGATAATTTTCTACAGCCTGGACAAGGAAGACAACTTTAGATAAAAAGGGGATTTTCCCACTGTCCATAGTTAATGGATACAGTTAGGTCCTGTGTCTGTCCAAACCTGTCTGTTTAGTTCATAACCGTTCTTCAATGTGTCTTTGTAACTGTCTGTGTCCATGTTCTGTGTTTTTTGTCAAACAAAGGCGGCTTCAAACTGTTTATTTCTATGTTGCACAAACAAAAATAAATTAAGCTTACTTTTGGCATGCCTCTTAATATTTTTTTCAAAGGCCTGATTTGAACCCTGGGTTCCTAGGTTTCTACACCGTTTATCTGAAGGTTTTATTTCTTCTCTGTCCAAATATTTTTCCACGGTATTACAACTAAAAATTTTCTTTTCCATTTTTTCTTGTTTCCAGACATCTGAAGACCTGATTATTTGACCCTTACAGGTTCACTAGCAGATTTTTTTTCTCCTGTTCTATTACTTATCCTTCTAAAAAAAATTTTAAAAAAATCCCTGGATTCATTCATACACTCTGGACTTGGACAGTGGACATGCTTCCCCTGCAACTCCCTTCCCTCCAATAAAACAGCCTAATTACCTTTGAATTTGTCAGTTCCTTAATTATTTATAATTCTGTTTTCCATCACTTGTTAAGTATTTCAATAAGTTCATAGTTTTAACCAAGGTGCAAGAGCCCTTGGCAGCACAATTAATCAGAGCTGCATGTTTTTTTTTTTTATTTATTTCTGTATGTGTATGAATGTACTGTTTGCATAAGTTTGTGCACCCGTGTATGCAATGTCGGAGGTCAGAAGAGGGGGTCAGTTCCCCTGGAACTGGAGTTCTCCTGGAATTGGAGTTTCAGACGGTTTGTGGCCGCCATGTGGGTGCTGGGGATCGACCCGAGTTCTCGTAAGAGTGGTCAGCGCTCTTAACCACTAGGCCATCTCTCCCGCCCCAAGAGCTGCATGTTTTAAATATGTTTCTAAAGGTTTTTTTTCCAATGCATATGATGGTTCAATACAACTGCTAGGATAAAAAACTCTTAAGGAATGTATGCATAAATGTGTGTGTATGACATTGTTAAACAGCATTTTAAGATCTGTCTGTATGATACAATGCATGTGCCTCTGCTTAGCACAACCTTTACAAAGTGTCATCACCAAATGTATTTATTAGAACCTTATTTATGAGTATGCATGAAGTACTATTCACTTTTTAAAATTCTATAATGTAATTATGGCATATACAAGAAATTGTGTTCCACCTATATACCTACTTACAGCTCAAGTGAAAACAGACATATATAGAGTTACCCACATACTAAAATGTTTTTATATCTGTTATACTTTGACATGTTACTTTTAATATCTTTAAGAGAATTAGGTTTTACTTCTGGTGACCACACCGACAGTCCGATGTAACCAATTTGGGTGAGCCCTAAGTATTATCTGCCTGCTGCTGGTATGTGACATGCCCCCCTTCCTTCCTTTTGAAATCTATAATCAAAATCTGGGGACAAGTGACATGGCTTCATTTTAGAAGGTACTGGTTTTTAACCTCTTTATTATCTGGTTTTGTTTCATGGCTAAGTGTTAGAAACTTTTGCCTTGCATGGTTTAAATCATTGTACTTTGAGTACCTAATGACCTTCATAGACCTTAAAGAACAACTTACTGACATAGGTTTAATATCAACTTGATACACCTGAGCTGAGAAAACTCAATAATTGCTTAATTGGACTGGCCTGTGCCCATTGTGGCAATGCCATTCTTGGCCAGATATTTCTATATTGTATACAATTGGCTGAACATGAGCCAGCAACACAAGCCAGTAATAGGATCCTTTCCTAGCCTGTGCTGCAGCACTACACCAGGCTCCTACCATGAACTTTTATTATTGGTCAGAATATTTTTGCCACAGCAATTAAGAATTTATTAACCATGCTTAAGTCAATGTTCAAGCTTTACTTAGGGTTATATGGTAATTAAAGTACCAAATTAATTCAAACATCCTCTTGGAGGTTTAGCAACACACTTAAAGCTCCAATTGATTTGGCAAGAGGGATTTGTTGGGAAATATTTTGGCCCCTACCCTCTGAGGTTAACTTGGGTCCTAGGGTCGAGTCACCAGTCATCCCGCACCAGGGAAGTCTTGGAGATTCAATTAAAAGGACTTCATCCTGCCAGTGTCCAGTCAAAGGAGGAAAGTCCATAAGAGGAGAAACTCCCAACCCTTCAAAGGGAAGCTCTGGTCAAGCAAGGCCGACTTTGTCCTCACATAGATGGAACTGGTGAAGAGAACAAAAACCTGAGTGACCCCTTAAGGACAAGAACCTCAACTGACCTTAACACCAAACAAACTTCATTATCTGAACTAACTGTGTGGTTTTAAACACCCCAACAGGAAACTGTAATCTAAAGAAGAGAAAATGAATAGGTTATTATCAGAGAGATAGGTGAGAGACCTACTGTGCCAAGTTAGAATCATCTATGTCATGTTAGAAAATATTCAGAGATGATGACAGATTTAATGTGCCATGCCAGAAAACCACCTTTATATTCTCATGGTTATGGCTCTCATCCTGGAGCCACTGTGTATTAAAGCTGGCGCTCATTCTAGAGCTCTGTGTACTAAAACTTTTTCCAATTTCTCAACCAGGGTACACTCCTTTTTCCCTCTGCGATTCCCTAGACAGGGACCCTCTACTGAGTGCTAATGCACCCAGTATCCCCCACTTTGTGAAGTCCCTGCATGATTACTCATGTAAGACTCAACCAGCTGTCCTTTCAGTTGCAGAGAAACGTCCACTAAGTACTGGCCACTATTGATCTGGACCAAACCCACCAAACAGAGCAACCCAAGCAGCCAAAATGGGAAACCCGGATTCAACCCTCCAGCCTGACAGCTGTCCCCCAGACTTAGCTCCCGATCAGCTCTGCAAGCAGTTAAAGAAGAGAGAAAAAAAGCACATCATTTCCTTATCTAAGCAAAAGGCTGGAATGTTAGGTCCAGGTTTCCCAGAATCCTAAGGGGCACAAGGTGCACCACTTCCTCCAGAAGCAGCCAATCCTCTGACCCTTTCCCACTTACCTGAGGCCCCACCCATGAGTATAAAGGTGGACCCCGGCCACCCTAAATCTCTCTGTGCTCTCTCTCTCTGTGCTCTCTCTGAATCCATCCCCCCTCTCTCTCTGCCCCTGCCATGCTGCCTGGTACCACCATGAGTCTGCTGGCGGCTCACACTTGTGGTCCCCATGGAGTAAAACATGCTCCTAGAGTGACCTATGCCTCATGTGCCTTTTTATTGGTTTCCTTTTTTAAAGCAGGGTTGGAGACAGAGAGAGGCACAGAAGAGAGAGGGCACAGAGAGAGTTATGGGGTGGGGTCCACCCTTTATACCCATGGGGCGGGCCTCAGTAAGTGGGACAGGCCAGAGGTTGGCTGCTTCTGGAGGGAGTGGGCACCTGTGTGTCCCTTTGGATTCTGGGAAGCCTGGACATAACACATATAATATGTAGACAAATCCTGTACAGATTAGAATACTTACCAAATTTTGACCATATAAATATATACCTTGCTTATAAAACTATATGACTAGATGCTGGGTGTCGTGGCACATGCCTTTAATCCTAGCACTTGGGAGGCAGAGGCAGGTGGATCTTTGTGGGGTCAAGGCCAGCCTGGTCTACAAAGTGAGTTCCAGGACAACATGGGGCTATAGGGAGACCCTGTCTCAAAAAGACAAAAAAAAAAAAAAAAAAGCTATATAGGACTAGACTATGACTTCAGAGAAAATCAAGTTGATTAACTTATATGTAATTTCTGTATAAATCTCTACTGAAATACCTCCCTATATATATATATATAATATATATTATATATATATATATATGTATGTATATATATTACTTTTGAACATAGCATTTTAAACTGTAAACCTTACAGGTAGGTTTTAATGACCATCTTTCTCCAAGGTCTTGGAGATGCCTTCTAGCCTGGCAAAAACCTGTTTAAAAATTTTACATAGTAAGCTCTTAAAATTCATTAAAAAAAAAATTATCCTTTTAAATTGTATTAGAAATAAAACAAGAATACTTTTTTTTTTGGTCTTTTTGAGACAGGGTCTCTCTGTAGCTCTGGCTGTCCTGGAACTCATTCTGTAGTCCAGGCTGGCCTTGAACTCACAGAGATCAGCCTGCCTCTGCCTCCCAAGTGCTAGGATTAAAGGCATGCACCACCATGTCTGCCCTAAAACAAGAATACTTTTTAATACTTTGTTTCCTTTGACATTTTGAGAAACTTTAATTTTTGTCTTCAATGCTGAGAGCATAACCAGTAGATGGCAATACAATTCCATTAAATGTTCATATACCTCTAGTTAATTTTTATAAGCCCAATTAAACCATGATTTTGTTGAAATTGAATAAATATTTGACTGATTAATTATAACTCTGTGTCTTGGAGAAGGGGCCCATCTTTCTCTCAGAGGCAGGTTTCATCTTATTTTTTTTGTTTGTTTGTTTGTTTGTTTTTTTTTAAGGGATTCTACAATATAATGACACAGTTGTTTGCAGTAACATTGATGTTACTCAGTTTGTCATACAATTAGATAATTGGTGCATTTTTTCAAGTATCTAGGTCCAAATTTTGAACACAACCCAAGGTCCCATAGTCCAGTTGGAGAAGCTTGTATGCCAAGCATGTTGATCAAAGGAGTCCGACTATATTCCTGTTCGTTCATGTTCCCCCCTATCTCTCTGCAGCCCTTACATTCTACCACACCTCTCTTCTGCAGTTTGTTCCCTGGGCTTTGGGAAAGGGGCACAATTGGGTGGAGAGAAAACAGTCCACTTTCTTTGGGTTTCATTTTGGACTCCAGTCTGTTCAGTTGTTTCCTTCATGGTTTGACAGCTTTTCCAGTGATACCTTTTTTAGTCATACTAACAAAGCACAAGCAATTGGATGTGCAGACATTTAAGCAGTACCATAATTATTATGTCAAGCTAAGCTGTGAGCATAAACCAGATGCTTGGATGGTCTGCTAATCCGCAAACCGTGTTTCTCTATAAAGGGTGACAAGTTCTTATTGTGGCTTATAATATCTCCTAACCACTAGAGGACCTAAGCTTGTGGCATCCACTGTGAGTTATTCCTCCAAAGAGAGAGCTAATAGCCCATTAGATTTGGGGTATACAGACACATGGCTGCCACTGTGCACAGTTATCCAGCTGTTGAGGTGTAGCTGATACTGACGGAGGAGACTTTCTTGACTCAGGGGAAAAATTTTGTGTATGCTTTAGTGGGCCTTTGGTAATGCTCTCGGCTTTCAGAGGCCAGTTGTACGCTAGCAAGTGACGTTCATAATATTTTTTCATGCTCACACCAGGTCTTCGACAACAGGGACTTACTGCTTTCTCCTGCATATATCCCACTTACAGGAAAAGGCCTCTATAATTGGGGGGGGTTTTGAATCCCTAGCCAACATCTCCTAGCAGAGAGTAATTCATTGGTGATGTCAGAGCTTTGCTGTAGTAATATATTTTGCTTAATTACACAGCTTATAAACACTTTACTATTGAATTTGGCTCTAGATAGAGAATTATCCTTTCACAGTCCTATGCCTATCAGTCCTTAAAAAGGGTAGTTATAACTGTTTTACAGGAAATTACCACCTGTAACAATTGGGCTCTATTTACAGTTAGGGAGTGGTTTCATTCCATCATGTTTTCCTTTTCCTATAAAGGGGAGATGTAGGAAGGTTTCTCAGTATCTGGAAGGTAAACTTCATTAGGGCCCATTATAAACAGTTAACCCAATAGTATTCAGAGAGATGCTCAGTGTCTGTGACTCAGGAGTCTGAGGTTCCTCTTTCTTTAGTGTTCAGATGGGTCAACCTCTCTGCTGGCATTCCCAGTCCATCCTGCATAGCCATAAGTTGTATGTATTCAGGCATTTAGTTGGTGATTTTTACCTGTGGGAACATTCAAATTCTCCTCCCATTGTTATCTTTCAATATCTCAAAATTGAAATTTATCAATGGATTGGAACACAGAGTTTTCCATTTGTATCCCAGAAAGGAGACTACCCCACCTTCCACCTCCCTCTTTTTTTTTTTTTTTAGGTTTTTTATTTTGCCTCTTTTTGAGACAGGGTCTCCCTATAGCCCCAGTTGTCCTGGAACTCACTTTGTAGACCAGGCTGGCCTTGACCTCACAAAGATCCACCTGCCTCTGCCTCCCAAGTGCTAGGATTAAAGGCATGTGCCACGACACCCAGCATCTAGTCATATAGTTTTATAAGCAAGGTATATATTTATATGGTCAAAATTTGGTAAGTATTCTAATCTGTACAGGATTTGTCTACATATTATATGTGTTATGTCCAGGCTTCCCAGAATCCTAAGGGGTACACAGGTGCACACTTCCTCCAGAAGCAGCCAATCCTCTGGCCTGTTCCCACTTACCTGAGGCCCTGCCCCATGGGTATAAAGGGTGGACCCCAGCTGCCATAACTCTCTCTGTGCCTCTCTCTCTCTGTGCCTCTCTCTGTCTCCAACCCTGCTTTAAAAAAGGAAACCAATAAAAAGGCACATGAGGCATAGGTCACTCTAGGAGCATGTTTTACTTCCATGTGGGACCACAAGTGTGAGCCGCCAGCAGACTCATGGTGGTACCAGGCAGCATGGCAGGGGGCAGAGAGAGAGGGGCGGGATGGATTCAGAGAGAGGCACAGAGAGAGAGAGGCACAGAGAGATTTATGGTGGCCGGGGTCCACCCTTTATACCTATGGGGTGGGGCCTCAGGTAAGTGGGAAAGGGTCAGAGGATTGGCTGCTTCTGGAGGAAGTGTGCACCTGTGTGCCCCTTAGGATTCTGGGAAGCCTGGACCTAACATTTCAGCCGTTTGCTTATGATAAGGAAATGATGTGCTGTTTTTTTCTCTTCTTTAACTGCTTCAGAGCTGATCGGGAGCTAAGTCTTGGGGGAACAGCTGTCAGGCTGGAGGGTTAGAATCCGGTTTCCCATTTTGGCTGCTTGGGTTGCTCTGTTTGGTGGGTTTGGTCCAGATCAATAGTGGCCAGTACTTAGTGGACGTTTTCTCTGCAACTGAAAAGACAAGCTGGTTGAGTCTTACATGAGTAAATCAATGCAGGGACTTCACAGTACCAACAGGGGGATACTGGGTGCATTAGCACTCAGTAGAGGGTCCCTGTCTAGGGAATGCAGAGGGAAAAAGGACGTGTACCCTGGTTTGAGAAATTGGAAAAAGTTTTAGTACACAGAGCTCTAGAATGAGCGCCAGCTTTAATACACAGTGCTCCGGAATGAGAGCCATAACCATGAGAATATAAAAGGTGGTATTTTCTGGCATGGCACATTAAATCTGTCATCTATCTCTGAGGTATTTTCTAACATGACATAATAGATTCCTAACTTGGCACAGTAGGTCTCTCACCTATCTCTCTGATAATAACCTATTTCATTTTCTCTTCTTTAGATTACAGTTTCCTGTTGGGGTGTTTAAAACCACACAGTTAGTTCAGATAAATGAAGTTTGTTTGGTGTTAAGGTCAGTTGAGGTTCTTGTCCTTAAGGGGTCACTCAGGCATTGCTCCTGGCTGTCTTCACCAGTTCCATCTATGTGAGGACAAAGTCAGGCCTTGCTTGACCAGAGCTTCCCTTTGAAGGGTGAGGAGTTTCTCCTCTATATGGACTTTCCTCCTTTGACTGGACACTGGCAGGATGAAGTCCTTTTAATTGAATCTCCAAGACTTCCCTGGTGCGGGATGACTGGTGACTCGACCCTAGGACCCAAGTTGACCTCAGAGGGTAGGGGCCAAAATATTATCCCTTCAAATCCCTCTTGCCAAATCAGATTGGAGCTTTAAGTGTCGTTGCTAAACCTCCAAGAGGATTGTTTGAATTAATTTGGTACTTTAATTACCATATAACTCCTAAGTAAAGCTTGAACATTGACTTAAGCATGGTTAATAAATTCTTAATTGCTGTGGCAAAAATATTCTGACCAATAATAAAAGTTCATGGTAGGAGCCTGGTAGTGGCTGCAGCACAGGCTAGGAAAGGATGCTATTTACTGGCTTGTGTTGCTGGCTCATGTTTCACCTATTGTATACAATATAGAAATATCTGGCCAAGAATGGCATTGCCTACAATGGGCACAGGCCAGTCCAATTAAGGCAATTATTGAGGTTTCTCAGCTCAGGTGTATCAAGTTGATATTAAACCTATGCAGTAAGTCTCCTACAATTTGTTCTTTAAGGTCTATGAAGGTCATTTAGGTACTCAAAGTACAATGATTTAAACCATGCAAGGCAAAAGTTTCTAACAACTTAGCCGATGAAACAAACCCAAGATAATAAAGAGGTTAAAACCAGTACCTTCTCAAATGAAGGCCATGTCACTTGTCCCCAGATTTTGAATTATAGATTTCAAAAGGAAAAGGAAGGGGGGGCATTGTCACATACCAGCAGCAGGCAGATAATACTTAGGGCTCACCCAAATTGGTTACATTCGGACTGTCTGTGTGGTCACCAGAAGTAAAACCTAACTTCTCTTAAAGATATTAAAAGTAACATGTGCAAAGTATAACAGATATATAAAACAATTTTAGTATGTATGGGTAACTCTATATATGTCTGTTTCACTTGAGGCTGTAAGTAGGTATATAGGTGGAACACAATTTCTTGTATATGCCATAATTACATTATAGAATTTTAAAAAGTGAATAGTACTTCATGCATACTCATAAATAAGGTTCTAATAAATACATTTGGTGATGACACTTTGTAAAGGTTGTGCTAAGCAAAGGCACATGCATTGTAATCATACAGACAGATCTTAATATGCTGTTTAACAATGTCATACACACACATTTATGCATACATTCCTTTAAGAGTTTTTTATCCTAGCAGTTGTATTGAACCATCATATGCATTGGAAAAAAAACCTTTAGAAACATTATTTAAAACATGCAGCTCTTGGGGCTGGAGAGATGGCCTAGTGGTTAAGAGCGCTGACCACTCTTACAGAGAACTCGGGTTCGATCCCCAGCACCCACATGGCGGCCAACAACCGTCTGAAACTCCAATTCCAGGAGAACTCCAGTTCCAGGGGAATCTGACACCCTCTTCTGACCTCCGAGACATTGCATGACACGGGTGCACAAACTTGAATGCAAACAGTACATTCATACACATACAGAAATAAATAAAATAAAAAAAAACATGCAGCTCTGATTAATTGTGCTGCCAAGGGTCTTGCACCTTTGGTTTTAAAACTATGATCTTATTGAAATACTTTAACAAGTGATGGAAAACAGAATTATATATAATAATTAAGGAACTGACAATATCAAAGGTAATTAGGCTGTTTTATTGGAGGGAAGGGATTGCAGGGGAAGCAATGTGCCACTGTCCAAGTACCAGTGTATGAATGAATCCAGGGATTTTTTTAAAAAGGTCTCTGGTCAGAAGGATGGTTACATAGCACAGGAGAAAAAAATCTGCTAGTGAACCTGTAAGGGTCAAATAATCAGGTCTTCAGATGTCTGGAAACAAGAAAAAACTGGAAAAGAAAATTTTTAGTTGTTAATACCTGTGGAAAAATATTTGGACAGAGAAGAAATAAAACCTTCAGATAAACAGTGTAGAAACTTAGGAACCCGGGTTCAAATCAGGCCTTTGAAAAAAATATTTAAGAGGCATGCCAAAAGTAAGCTTAATTTAATTTTTTGTTTGTGCGTAACATAGAATAAAACAAGTTTGAAGCCGCCACTTTGTTTTGACAAAAAACACAGAACATGGACACATGACAGTTACAAAGACACATTGAAGAACGGTTATAACACACAGACAGGTTTGGACAGACACATGACCTAACTGTATCCATTAACTATGGACAGTGGGAAAATCCCCTTTTATCTAAAGTTGTCTTTCCTTGTCCAGGGCTGTAGAAAATTATCACATTTACAAAGAATCACTTAGGGTTTAAGACACTTGCTCAGGTGGAAATAGACTGTATGCCCTACTGTGCTTTGTAGCACAGGCTGTTCTTGTACACCTGCGAAGGATGGTGGACTGGGTAAGCAGGAAAATCTGGTGCCTTGTGCGTATTACTTGCTAATTTAATGAGAATAAATTTAGTTATTGGAAAAATCAAAAGATCCCAGCCAGGTCAAAGTTTACTGCCTGAGGCAAAAGCTGGATGCGGGTTGGGCAGGGCGTGGTCAACACACCTTCTTAATCTCAGAAACAGAAGCTTGTATCCTGAAGCAGATAAAAAATTGATTTCTGAAATAAAATGGGGTTAATAAAGAAAAAAACAATGAAAAAAAGAAAAAGAAAAAATGAAATGAAAAATGCCCAAATCTGAAATAATCCCTTAAAATTTGGCAAAAGTTTTGTAAACAAAATATAAAAAACCAAAACACTGATTGTTAAAAAGCCAAATGATGTAAAAATCTCAAACAAAAACCTGCAAGAATTAACTATCCATACAAAAGTAAAAAATGAAAATTGATTGTATTTAGAAATGGATGTAGTTATAAGGTTTGATGTGAATTCAGGCTTCCTGCCACGTGGTCTTGTTGTGGCTCTGCAGAAATGGGGCAGCCTCAAGATGGCGTCAGAGGAATGGGCGTGGCTGCCGCTCCCTTCTGTTTGAAAAAAGCCCTCTGTAGTGGCAGCAGGGCATGTCAGTGCAGAGGAGGGGGCAAAACCGCATGGCGGAGATGGCACATGCAATGAGGCAGCGGAGAAGGCACAGTAAAAGAAAGAAAAAAGACTGCAGAGGGCAGAGAAAGAGAAGGAGAGGGAGAGAAAGAAAGATAAGTGAAGTCTTTTTATAGTCTCAGAAGCAGCCACCCAAGTGCTAAGGCTTGTCCGCCCTATTTCTAAGTGGGTGCTCAGAGACCCCAGGTCCGTGTGACCAGTGTGGGAGTCTCTGAAATTGGGGCCTACAGGTCTGTGAATTCAGCATCCCAAAATCACAGAGGAAGCCAAAATTCGGTTCCAAATTCTGTCCCCAGTATCCGAGTAGGGAAAAATTGGGGGGAATCCCTGATTTTGCCAGCACTCAGGGATCCAAAAGGAACAGCTATAACAGGAGACTAAAAAGAATGGAGGAAGAGGATGGGGGGAAGGCAGATGGAAAGCAGTAGTTAGGACAGGAAATGTCGAGGCAGAGGGGGCAGCTAGAGGGGGAGCAGAGCACACGAAGGGTTACACAGAAGGTAGGGGTAGGAGATGGAATCTCCACTCACTCAGGAGCCAATCCGGCTGGCTGCCCCCAAGGTGACTTAGATATTCTTACCATGAGGGCCATACGTATAAAACCCATGCTCGGTCATCAAGAGTGTGATGAGTGCCTGATGAGGTTAAACGACTTCGGCAGAACCCTGGTAAGGAGAGGAGAGAGGGTACCTTTGGCCGAGAGTCAGAGGGAGGAGGAATTACAAGAGGAATGAAGTGGAGATATATATATATATATTATAATAGATGATATAAGAGAGAGAGAGAGAGAGAGAGAGAGAGAAGAGAGAGAAGGGAGAGTGGGGGAGAGCAGAATGGTACATCATCATGAAATATGGCACCTGGTTGTTCGGAGAAATACATTGCAGCAAGTCCGACCAAGTCCATGGCACCAATAATATGTATAAAAAAGAAGGAAACCAATAAAAAGGCACGTGAGGTGTAGGTCTCTCTAGGAGCATGCTTTACTTCCATGTGGAACTGCCAGTGTGAGCTGCCTGCAGACACATGGTGGGACCAGGCAGCAAGGCAGGGGCAGAGAGAGAGGGGTGGGATGGAGACAGAGAGAGGCACAGAGAGAGAGGCACAGAGAGAGCTATGGTGGCTGGGGTCCACCCTTTATACCCATGGGGTGGGGCCTCAGGTGAGTGGGAAGGGGTCAGAAGATTGGCTGCTTCTGGAGGAAGTGGGCACCTATGTGCCCCTTAGGATTCTGGGAAGACTGAACCTAATAATATGGTATTTTAGGACTTAGTAAAAGTAAAAATGTCTATAGTAAACAAAATTAGATAAAAGGTTTTAATAAAAAATACTAATACATTTAAACTAATTAGGAATACAAATTGTTATCCACATTTATTTTACTTATCATTTGTATTACAACGTTGGGGTTAATGTACACAAATGCTCTCTATAATTTCTGTATGGTACAGTATTACCTGTGACCTTCGTTTTGCCTACAAATTAATTTGACAAAAAGAATTAAGCTTCCCTTTCTAAATTAATAGTGTATATTTAAATAGTAAATAATTTGGGCAAATTTAATGGATCATTAAACCTTGGTTCTTGTCTATAGGTATATGTATGTAATACAACTGCCTTTTAAACATCTATAGGTCGAAGTATAAAAATTTAAAGAACAAAAAGGGGGAGGTGGTGGAGTACTCCCTCTGTGATACAAATAAAAAAATTCTTTATTTCAAATCTTTTGGAAAAAAATTAATTGTAAAATCGTAGATCTAACCATGGGAAAAGATTTACATGTTCTCACAGGTCAAAACATCACCAACTTAATGCTTGAGAAAGAAAAGATAGAGCTTTGCATTGTACAGGATGGACTTAGAAATAGTAGCAGAGAAGCTGGCTCATCTGAACACGATGAGCAAGAAAAACTTCAGATTGAGCTACAGGCACCAAATATCTCTGTGGGTCCTATTTGAAACAACTCTTTATAATGTGTCCTAATGAAACTTTTTTTGCAGGTGCTGCTAAGCTTTACAATGAAAACCTTATTTCTCCTCTTAATTAGAAAAAAGAAAAAACTTTTGATGGTAATAAAGAAGACAACTGCTATGGTAACAATTTCTCATGGGATATGTATAGCTAGTTGTTAACTAATGGGCATAAAAACTGTATAAGAAAGTTTTATTCAGAACTAGATGTTAGTAAAAATCTTTAAAGGCTTTGGTTTAGCAAATGTGTTAATAGAAAAAGCTTTGTTACCAGTAATGGGTCATTCTTCCAAAGAAGTGTTGGCTGGGGCCTAAGGACTCCCCCCAAAAAAAGGCTATTTGTCTATAAATTGGGGTACACATATGTGCATTAAGAGTATGGCTCCTGAAGACCTGGTGTGAGAACAGAAGTCTGAGAATGGAAAGGACAAAGACCATGCTTGCAAATGGACAGTAGGCCCCTAAAGATGCCAGAGAACATTAACTAAGGCCACTGGATAAGCACAGTAATGGTCTCCCTGAATCAAGCAGGACTCATTGCTACACCACAACTGCCTGGAAGACATTGTACAGCCAGTAGCTGGGAAAGTTATCCCAAACTTAATTGGCAATTAGCCTACTCCATTGGGGGAATAATATGGCTGGTATTAAACCTTTAGTAATTAATAACAGTACAAAAAGCCTTAGTACATGGACCAATGTGCCATCTAAATATTTGTATCTGTGCCCATAGAGCAACTTATCATGATAATCAAGCCATTTAAATAACCTTGGTGTCTCACTGCTTGCTTGTTAGTAGGACTGAACAAAGGATTTCCCCAAACTGTCAGCCCACATAAGGAAACAGCCTGGGAGAGACTGGAGTTTAAAGTGATATCTCAAGGAAAAATAGACTGCTTCACTTCTCATCCACTTTTTCCCCTTGTCCTCCAAGGCCCAGGAATCAAATGTGGAAGAGGGTGTGAGTTAGATTGTAAGGGCTAAAGAGATGTGGGTAATTTCTGAGATCTCAAAAATGGACTGGACCTTTATTTGTTCAGCATGCTTGGACTTTGGGGACTAGATATGAATAATTACTAACTAGATTTGTGTAAAGATTGCTTATATATACTGTCTATGTTTAATTTGGTTAAGTTAGGTTTGTTTGAAACTAATTGGTCGTAGCCTACAAAATAAAAGCTTAAGTCTTCCTTTATTCTACTCAAAAACAAGTTTGAGTGGCTGGCTATTCAAAGCCTAGGTTCCTTTCAGATGCTAACTCCTCACACAGACTCACCCTGAATGGGAAGCAGAGGTTGGATGCCAGTGCCTGGTAAGATCTTTCTGCAGTCAGTCAACCTAAGACAGGGACCAAACCTAGGCTGTTTGTGTCCCCAAGAAGGGTAAGACTGAATTTGCTATCCAGCACAACTAGTTACTGCAGCCACCTCTGCCACAACTTACATCAAACTGCTCACAAAGAAAAGACACTATTACGGATGGGGAACAAATGCAGGATTGAGGTGGCTGCATTGACTGCAATGTCATTTTAATATTATTAGGTTCTGTGATGTTTTATGTAATGAATCCGAACCTGATTGGCAAACAGTTAAAATCATTTATTGAACTTTGATCCTTTTCTCAGTGTGTCATTGGATTTTTTTTTTTTTTTTTTTTTTTTTTGTCTTTTCTGTAAGGACAGACCCCAATGGATGTGCGAGAGAGAAACCAGGCCATCAGGAGGAAAGTTTCCAATTACAGCCCAAAATAGCTTACTCATGGCTTGCTCAACCGTATTGCTTAACCCTGCCCACAAGTAGATGTTCAAAGCTGTTATCTACGTGACAGTTGGAAGGTTTCACTGCTTGCATGGGAATTGCTTGAGCGGGAACTGTTGCAATGTTAATTGTTAAACCTGGCATAATAGGAAGCTGTATAGGTAAGGCATGTTTAAATTGATAGGTTATAATTGTAGGTGCTGGTACAAAATGATTGGCCCCTAAAAAGCGACGAGACCTAGGACTAATGGCCTGAAGGACCTGATAAATGTAACCCAATACCCTTTGTTCGGGGTCTTGCTTTCTCGCCCTGACCTGCCGTGTCGGGAAGGAGGCTTGACACCTGGCTATGCCAGCCTCGCAATAAACCTGCCCGTTTGCATATTGCATTCTGCTGTTTCTTTGTCAGTGCTGGGGATCTCCGGACTTGCGGTTCAGAATGAACTTAACATTTGGAGGCCCATCTCGAGATTTCGCACCAATAAACAGACACAGGGAATGGGCCTGCATCTGGAACTGTGCACATGGTGTCCTGTATCTGGTCTGCATCTGAAGCTGATCTGGTGCAGGGTAACTGGCCAACCCTGACTGGGAAGGAGAGGGGCTTCTTAGAGGGTTTTTTTTTTTTTGTTTTTATTAATTTTAATTTATTTATTGTTGTGTATATGAATGTACTGTCTGCATGCAAGTCTGTGCACCCGTGTCGTGCAACGCCGCGGAGTTCAGAAGAGGGTCTCGGATTCCCCTGGAACTGGAGTTCTCCTGGAATTGGAGTTTTTAGACGGTTCTCGGCCGCCATGTGGGTGCTGGGGATCGAACCCGGGTCCTCTGTAAGAGCGGTCGGCGCTCTTAACCGCTAGGCCATCTCTCCAGCCCCCTAGGAGGTTTTTATACCTCCCTGGTTTTGAGGTTCTTTACACCTCCTGGTTTTGAGAGGAACTCCTCTCCAGGGAGCCTAGCGCTAAGCGAGGGGTGGAAGGAATTCCCTCTCTTGGAATTCAAGACCACGTGGATGTCATTCGGGCAGATTCGGGAGCTCCCAGGTAGTGGTGGTGAATGTGGTGTGCATCTGAGTGAGAGAAGGACCAGTCTGAGCGAGTGCAGAACCATGAGACTGACTCAGTGGCTTACTGACTGGTGTGTGATAGGAGTCTCGTTTTCGTTTGCTGTTGGCATTCTTTGTATTTGTTTCCTGCTGTTCATCTTTCCCACTATGGGTCAATCTGTATCTACTCCTAAAGACTTGCTCCTAAGTCATTTTTCAGAGGCCCAGAAGAAAGCTCAAAACATGGGCTTTGTGATCAGAAAAGGTAAGTGTGACACTTTTTGTTCTTCAGAATGGCCTGCCTTTGGAGTATGATGGCCCCCGGCTGGATCCCTTTCCTGGGATGTTATTGCACGGGTCAAAGGGATTGTAACTCACCCAGGAAAATGCGGGCATCCTGACCAAATCCCTTATATCAGAACATGGGAAGTTCTCCTTGATGAGCCTCCTGAGTGGCTTGCTCCATTCCTAAACCCCAACACATCCCTTCCTGTCCTGGCTCTTGACTCCTGAAAGATCTCAGCAGAGTCCAGGCCCCTATACCCCCCACCTCAGCCCCCTGAACCTTTGCCTCCACAGAAACCCATCCTCCCAGTATCACAACCTTCCCTTCTTGATGATCTCGAGGTGGAGGTCGAGAGACCTCCCCCTTATGCTCCCTGATCACAATCCTTGACTCCCAGGACCCCCTCAACTGCACTGAACTCCTCTGAAGAGCGACGGCCTAACCCTCCAGACCCGGAAGAAGCACCTCGTCATCTCTGCCTCTGTGCGGCAGGCAGCGCAGACCCTGTTTCCTCCACCTCCGACCCCCTTGAAACAGTTCCCCTCCTACCAGTGCACGCCGTCACAGGTGCAGGTCTTGAAGGACAATAATATCAGTACTGGCCCTTTCCCTCTAGTGATCTGTATAATTGGAAGTCACAAAATCCTCCATTCTCACAGGACGCTAAAGGTCTTACAGGGCTGATATAATCTATTATGTTTACTTATGCACCTACCTGGGATGATTGCCAACAACTTTTAAAACCCTTTTCAGTACCAAGGAAAGGGAGAGAATTGTTTTTGGAAGCCCGCAAGAATGTGCCAGGAGAAGACGGCCACCCTAAGGCTCTCCCCAACTTGGTTGATGAAGTCTTCCCATTAACTAGACCGGACTGGGACTATGGGACCATCGCAGGTAGGGAGCGTCTCTACGTCTACTGCCAGACTCTAGTAGCAGGTCTCTGGGCAGCTGCCAGGCAGCTGACCAATTATTTAAAAGTAAGAGCAATTATACAAGGGGAAACCGAAAGCCCGGCCATCTTCCTAGAATGATTGTATGACGCCTACAGGCAATATACTCCACTAGACCCCGAGAATGAGATTAACCACCCCACAGTCCTTTTCTCCTTCATAAGCCAATCCGCATTGGACATACAAAATAAACTCAATTCTAGAGAAAATATTGGGACCAGGACCATAGCTGAGGCACTACAAGTGTCAGGAAAGGTATATAACACCTGGGAATCAAAGGAAGAGAGAGAGGATAGAATAAGAAAGGAGGATAGAGATTACCAGGCAAAGGAAGAGAGAGAGGATAGAATAAGAAAGGAGGATAGAGATTACCAGGCAAAGGAAAACAGGCGAGCTCAAAAGGAAATGGTAAGGATTCTTTTGTCGGGGGCTGGGAGGACAGTCCCCCCATCTGATTGGAAAGGAGGGGCTCGCCGCCAGCAATTGGGCAAGGACCAGTGTGCCTATTGCAAGAAGCTCAGACATTGGAAAAATGAGTGTCCAGAGTGGGGGAGGGAAAGAGGCAGGTTGAGAGAAGAAAGAAGGATATACTGCAGAGAGGAAAAAGGAGAGGGAGACTGGGCTAAGGTGTTAGTAACAGGGGAAGATGACTGAAGGAGAAGGGACTCAGATCATCTCCCTGAGTCCTGGGTAACGATGTACGTGGAGGGGAAACCCGTGGATTTATGGTTGATATGGGGGCACAGCATTATTTTCTTACCCAGGATCATGGTCAATTAAGAAAAGACAAAACAAGCACAGTGCAGGGGGCAACTGGGTCGAAGGCTTCCCATGGACCACCAGCCATAAAGTCGACTTAGGAAGACACCAGGTCACGCATTCATTCCTGGTAGTCCCCGATAGTCTGGTGCCACTGTTGGGGAGGGACCTTCTAACGAAAGTCAGAGCCAGAATACATTTTGAACCAGGGGGAATCTGGTCCACGGATGGACAGGGAGCCCCATTACATATCTTGACCCTATCCACCGATGATGAATACAGATTATTCAGGAAGCCCAAGAACCTACAGGTGCCCCCTAACATGACCTACTGGATAGCTAGATACCCCTCCACATGGGCTGAGTTGTTGGGCACTGGTTTCACTGAACACATCACTCCAATAATTGTGGAACTGAAGGCCGCCACTCAACCAGTCAGAATAAAACAATACCCAGTGCCTGATAAGACCTGGAGAGGCATCTCCCCGCATATCCACAGGAGGGGGTATTGAGGCCCTGTCATTCGGCATGGAACACGCCTCTCCTGCTGGTACAAAAGCCAGGAGGGAAAGACTACCGCCTGGTGCAAGACTTAAGGCAAGTAAATGCACACGTGGAAGATATACACCCCACGGTGCCAAACCCTTACACCCTCTTGGGGCACCTGAGTCCTACCCTCCAATGGTATGCTATCCTGGACCTGAAGGATGCCTTCTTCAGTATTCCCTTGGCAGAGAGCAGCCAGGCTTTATTCGCCTTTGAATGGCAAGAAGAAGGAAAAAGTCAACAACTGACATGGACTAGACTGCCCCAAGGGTTTAAAAACTCTCCAACCCTGTTCAATGAAATTTTGGGACAGGATCTAGAGCCCTTTAGAAAGGCCCACCCAGAGGGGACTCTGTACAGTACGTGGATGACTTACTGTTGGCAGCCCCATCCAGAGGCAGTTGCCAGCAAATGACAGGCTGTTTACTGACACTCCTAGGGGATTTAGGTTACTGGGCCAGTGCAAAGAAAGCTCAGATCTGCCAAACCCAGGTGACCTACTTAGGGTACAAACTGAAGGGTGGGGCCAGATGGCTGACCGAGGCTATGAAAGAAACCATCCTCCACCTGCCTACTCCTACTTCACCAAGAGGAGTTAGGAAGTTTCTAGGGTCAGTAGGCTACTGCTGCCTCTGGATTCCTAATTTTTCAGAGATTGCTCGACCCCTATATGAGGCCACCAAAGAGACCAAAATTTGGGAATGGAAAAAGGGCCAACAAACTGCCTTTGAAAAACTGCGAGAGGCCCTCCTACAGGCACCAGCCCTGGCCCTCCCATACCCCCTAAAACCTTTTATCCTATATGCGGATGAGAAGAGGGGAGTGGCCAAGGGAGTGCTGACTCAAAAGCTCAGTCCATGGACATGGGTCTAGATTTGATTTGAAATTTTGTATGAAATGCACAAAACTTCAAAAAATGGCTTTAAAAAAAAGAAATATCTTAAAGCTCATATTCTCTCTCTCCTGACTGCTGCAGTTATTTTGATTGATGTCATTTGCTCTTGAGCTATCCTGACTTTTATTAAGAAGCCATTAAGTTCCTTGTCAACCCATGATTTCCTTCTGTTGATTCTGCCATTGTTTCAAGCATTGCCAACTCCGCATCCACCCCATGTCTTCCCACTCCCTGAGCAAAGCTGTCAACAGAGCAAAAGCCAGTGCTCACTCACCCTGTGTTCTCTGCTGCCTACCAGATCCACATGACTGTCAGCTCACCCAAGGCAAACAGCTCTACATTCAAGGATTGTCTTAGTAATTCAGGAAAAGTTTGAGGTCACGGATCAAGAATAGGGATCCTTGAGAGGAGCAATGAGATGGCTTCTCAGAGGCAGGGAGAGTTGTAAAGAGTAGAGTTGGGTGCTATGACAAGTAGTGGGGTGAAGCAAGAGGGGAGCAGCCCTGGCAGAAGGTTGAGCTCCTGCTGGTGGAATGAGGGGAGGAGAGGCTAGGGACTGTATGTACCTGACTGGATCGGCTAGGGATCTGCAGTGTCAGTTTGTGGTGGCTGACCAGGCCAAATTGACAGTTTCTTAATTAAAAATCTCAATTAAGGATAACCAGGACCAGACAGATGGCTCAGCAGTTAAAAGCACTAGGTGCTCTTTCAGAGGACCTGGGTTCAATCCCCACACTCACATGGTGGCTAACAATCATTCGTAACTCCAGTTCCAGGGGATCTGACACCCTCTCCTGATCTCTGTGGGCAATGCATGACACAGGTGCTGGCCATACATTCATACACATAAAATAATAAATAAAATATTTTGGGGGGGTATTTTTGAGACAGGTTCTCCCTGTAGCCCCAGCTGTCCCGGAATTCACTCTGTAGTCCAGGCTGGCCTTGAACTCACAAAGATCCGCCTGCCTCTGCCTCCCAAGTGCTGGGATTAAAGGCGTGCACCACCAAACCCCGCAAAATAAAATATTTTTAAGCCACGTGTAGTGGTACACACCTTTAAATCCAACACTTGGGAAGCAAAGATAGGTGGATCTCTGTGAATTCAATGCCAGGCTACATAGTGAGTTCCAGGCCAGTGGGGGCTACAAGGAGATCTTTTCTCAAAAATATTCCCCCAATCTTTTTTAAGGAATTAAGACTACTACACAAGTTAATTTATTAGCTGTATGACTGAAGTCATGCCTGATACTTAGAAATGTCTCTACATGGTTTTCAGTAAAAACCATTCAGGAAATTTAATTTAGAATATACAATAGCAGGTGTAAGTGGACTAACCCCTCCATGTGGCTGACCCTCTGTCTATCTTCCATGCATTGATAATATTAATAATTATTTAATGCAGGATTCAGGGTAGCAGGTGAAAGTGGACTAGTCCCTCCATGTGGCTNGGGTAGCAGGTGAAAGTGGACTAGTCCCTCCATGTGGCTAACCCTCTGTCTATCTTCCATGCATTGATAATATTAATAATTATTTAATGCAGGATGCAGGGCAGCAGGTGTAAGTGGACTAGCCCCTCCATGTGTCTGACCCTCTGTCTATCTTCCATGCATTGATAATATTAATAATTATTTAATGCAGAATGGAGGGTAGCAGGTGAAAGTGAACTAGCCCCTCCATGTGGTTGACCATGCATTGATAATATTAATAATTATTTAAATAAACTCTTTATCCCCAGCAATATGTCTCATTGTTCTTTTCAACCACCCTCCACATCCCAAACTAACATAGATAAAGTATTTTGATCACACACACACACACACACACACACACACACACACACACTGTTTTGCCTTCTCCCCATCCCACTCCATCCATTTCTCATCCTAAATAGTCTCCCTCTGTTTCCTTGTCTTCCTTTTTATTCATGACTCAATTAAGTTGGCTTACAGTTACCACTGGTTATACCACAGAATAAAATGTTTCTGTCTCTCTCCTCCCAGCAAATACTAATTACCTATGTGAATCCATAAAGAAGAGCAGGGGACATATGAGTCCCTCCTACTCCATAGAGTAATGTTAATGGACATACTCTTGAACAGGTAATCTCGGCTGCTCTGAATTTTAGAGTGCAGCATCCATGTCAGGCCCAGAAGGCCCTGTCATAGATTTTCTTCTCCTGGTGATCATGTCCTTTAACCACTCTGTGGCCATCTGCAGACTCTGCACCACACCCTTTTCACAAGTCAGTGAGTCTGCCTTCTGTTAGTGTCCGTTATATAGCTGACAAGTGATCTTTGCTTTTTCAGAGTCTATTCTTACATTATAATTGCCACTGCGTGGTGTTGATAAACTGGATCACTCCTGTGAGATTCCAGTTATGATAAAGACAGCCTGTGGGGAAAATGGACTACCCTCTCCATGTGGCTGACCTTCTGTCTATCTTCCATGGATTAATAATATTAATAATTATGTTAATAAACTTTTATCCCCAGCAATATGTCTCATTCTTTCAACCCCCCTCCATATGCCAAACCTAACACAGAGCATTTTGATCATACACACTCCATACATTACTCATCCCAACTTGTCTTCCTTCTGTTTCCATGCCTTCCTTTTTATTCATGATTCAATTAAGGTGGCTTATAGTAGCATGGGTGGGAGATTATTTGCAGGACATGGGCCACTTACCAGTGGCTATACCACAGAACAAAATGTTTCTGTCTATCTTCCCCAGCAACAATTAACTACCTATAAATCCACAAAGAAGAGCAGGGGACATATGAATTCCCACTACTCCATAGCATGTCAAGGGGCATGGTTCTGTACAGGTAATGTCAGCTGCTCTGAGTTCATGAGTGCAGCAGCCGTATCAGGCCCAGAAATTAGTGTCAACAGTCCTCCTCTCCTCTAGTTCTCTCTTTCTACCCCCTCATCTTTCATTGTCTCTGAGGCTTAGAGGAGGTTATATAGATGCCCTATTGAGGGCTTAGTGTTCAGCAATCTCTTATTCTCAAAATTTTGGCCAGTTATAAGCTTGTGCAGTAATTGCCTACTGAAAAAATAAAGCTACTTTGGCATAGCTGACAGTGTTATGCCCAGATCATGGAGACCCCCTAAAGAGCACTAGGACAAGCAGGCAGCTCTGATGCAAATACAAAGAGTCTTTAATTCAAGCTCAAGCTTGGGCTGCAATCCTGTCTGATGCAGCAGAGAGGAAAGAGCAGCCCTTGGTCTAGGGGAGTTGGGTTTTTAAAAGGGGAAAACTGCAAATGGAGAATTTTTCAGTTTTGGCATTTTATAGTGACTTAGAAAGCATGATTTTTTAAACTGATAGGTCGGCTTTGGTGGTGCTGTTGGGGGGGAGATTTTACTCACTGAGTACATCCTGGTGGAAGAGCAAACATTTTTTTTTTAACCTTTGGTCCTTCCCTGTTAGCTAATTTCAACAAACAACCTTTGGTCCTCTCCTGCTAGCTATTGAGATAGTCTGTGTTTTTTCCTGGAATCTTGGGGGGGGGGCTGTTTCTCGGATGGTGTATTTCCACAAAATAGAAAAATAGAGTCTATCTTGTTCCCTTGTAACTGATCCTTCTTTACAACAGCATAACTGATCTATATGAATAAGTATAACTATTTATTAGGCAATTTGCCTGGCACACCATGTCCATTAGGCAAACAGCAGCAGTAGCTTACCCACTAGGACCATTGACCTAATCAACCACAGGCTTTAGACCAGGTTTGCAGTAGCAGATGTGATTGGGTCTCAAATCAAATCAGAAAGTGGTTGGTTAAATATCAAGAATGTTCTGTCATTAGTCACCACTACAGAATGATTTAGTGAATATTTAATGCTTTAAATGAGAAAAAAATTAAGAGAAAACTATACACACCAGCAATTAGGTATGGCAACAATAACCCATAGATGTATGTCAAGGGTATGCACACTGGAAAAATGCCATGCAAAGGCAACAAAGGGCACGGTGGCAGACAATTAATGAATCTAAGAAAATGTCCACTTGGCTTTGCTTTCTTAAAATATTTTTACACTAGTTTGTCTATTTTAAAAGAGTTGAAAGCTTCTAAAAGACAAGCAAATCCTGGGCTGGAGAGATGGCCTAGCGGTTAGGAGCGCCAACCGCTCTTGCAGAGGACCCGGGTTCGATCCCCAGCGCCCACATGGCGGCCGAGAACCGTCTGAAACTCCAATTCCAGGAGAACTCCAGTTCCAGGGGAATCCGAGACCCTCTTCTGACCTCCGCGGCATTGCACGACACGGGTGCACACACTTGCATGCAGACAGTACATTCAAACACATACGGAAATAAATAAAATTAAAAAAAAAATAAAATAAAAATAAAAGACAAGCAAATCCTTTGAAATCTCTGCACAATCCCAAACACTGCAAGAGCCACTCAATTTTCCAGCACATGATGAGAAGCTCCCACTGTGAGATCACTTGGGGTTCAGGAGGGGCTCTTTGCCACATCACAGCCTAGAAGCAGCAAGGGCAGAGCAAAGCTTGTTCCACTAGATCACACCCAGAGGGCCAGGTGCCAAGGGCAATGTGAAGACTTTGCCATCTGAGGATTCTCTTAATCTTTTAGTGGCCTTGACTCAGGTCAAACAGCCTCCTTATCAGTTTAAGAACTTCAGGATGAGGCATGCGATGCAGTGCTACATTCTTCCTGACTGGGTGGTGGTAGACATGAGGGACCACTGGGGATCTAAGAATAAATATCACATCAGACAATTTAATATTTAAGAAAGCCAGAGACCAGGGGACTTCCTTTTACATAGAACAAAGAGCACTAAGTCTCTAACTTCCAAGGTTTTATTCTGAGGGTTAGGGTGGTCTCAGCAAAGGAACAAAGGAACAAATGTATATGGATCAAAGGACATGTTTCTGCAGGAGCTCAGGAAATAATTAACAAGAAATTGTGACCAATTGGCAAGGTACAATGTAAATGTCCACACAATGGTGTAGGTAGGACAGTTTGTTATCTAATCTGAACTTTAGAGACACCACTTCAGAACCTGCATCTGTACACATGTCTATCAGGCTCTGTCATCAGAGACACTCCTGGCTACTGGCAACTTTGCACTTGTAGTCAAGCATGCTTCCTACAGAGTACAAACATGGCAGGATTTCCAACAATGCAGAGTTAGGTTCATTAAGGACATTTTAAAATACAGTTTAAGCATGAAGTTCAAGAGAAAGGGAAATAATCTGCAAGAAAGTAAGAAATATCCAAAAGCATGCATGGTTGCAGGGTTTTTACTGTTTATTCCTAAGATTTCTTTTTTTTATTTCTTTAATCCTAAGAACACAGGGCTGATGCACAGCCTGATGGAATATTAAGGAAAATATGGATGATAATCCCTTTTTTCTCCCCTGACTCTTTCAACAAATTCCAGATAACAAGCTTGTGGTTAGAAGGCTGACACAGCTCTAGAATTTCAGTGGTATGTTGTAAACCAATCACCTCTCCTACTGGCTAGCACACTATGGTTTTAGAAAAGGGTTGTTATAATACTCTGGACATCTAGCTGAGGATGGGCCCCTCACTCCTCCAGCCCCAGACAGCTCTGCTAAGAAAAAGCCCTTAGCCTGCAATTTCCTGCCCTTGTTTTTAATTCTTGGGAAACTTGCAAGTCCTTTGCTAAGAAATGACCCTAATGATGCACACATTTAATCCCAGCACTTGGGAGGCAGAGGCAGGCAGATCTCTGTGAGTTTAAGACCAGCTTAGTCTACATAGTGAGTTGCAGGACAGCCTGTAGCTACAGGGAGACCCTGTCTCAAAAGACCATTAAAAAAAGAAATGGCCCTAATAAAGGAAATAGTACTCAACTGTGATGCTTCTAAATATGGATAATGCTTATGAATATGTAATCTTATAAAATGTGTAAACTCCCCTTAATCTGGATCCAGAACTTTGAGACAAGAGTCTCTTGGGGCCAAAGCTAGCCTGAATAAACCTGCTTCCTGAATCTCCATGTGTCACCTTCTTTGTCCTGAAACAGGACAAGATCTACATAATCTTTGACTTGTCAATAGCAAAGAAATAATTTGACTGGGCATGTGGGTCCATTGATGAAATGCTTGCTTGTGTGCACAAAGCCCTGTATTTGATCTGCAGAATCCATAAAACTAGGCACGGTAGTGCACACTATCTGTACTTGTAATCCCCTTACCCATGGATGATAGCAGAGGGATCACAAGTTCAAAGGTCATCCACAGCTACATATCAAGGTCAAGGACAGCATGGGCTACAGGAAACCTGGTCTTTTGAAAAAAGAAAGAAAAGAGAAAGTAGTAGCTAGGTATGGTGGTGCATACCTTTAATCCCAGGACTCAAGAGGCAGAGGTAGCCTCATCTATATAATGAGCTCTAGGCCAGTTGGGTAGCTGGGAGTACAGAAAGACCCTGCCTCCAAAAAAAAAGGAAAAGGAAGGAAGAAAAAGAAATGAAAAAGAAAAGAAAGAAAAAAGAAAGGAGAGAGAGAGAGAGAGAGAGAGAGAGAGAGAGAGAGAGAGAGAGAGAGAGTCTGGTAAAAGCTCTTATTGCTAGAATACACAAAAAGCCAGAATCAGTGGCTCACTGTGCTCTCAACAGTCATATGTTGAGATGGGAGGAGACAGGAGACTCACATAGGACCTTAGATGCCCCTAGCTAGAAGTATGCAGAGAATAGAAGCAAAAGAAAGCCTGCCTGAACAAGGTAGTACCAGAGAACTGACTCCCGAAGGTTTCCTCTGACTTCCACATGTGTGCCTCAGTATGTGTGCTGGCAGTCATACACACACAAAATACATATACATAAAATAATAGTAATACATAATATTCTTAATTTTTAAAAGAAAGAAAAATAATTAGTAAACTGGAATTCAAATTAAAAACTACTCTGTGAGGAGGGCTGGAGAGATGATTCAGCAGTTAAAAGCACTGGCTTCTCTTGCAGAGGACCCAGATCAGATTCAGTTCCCAACACCCACATGGTTGGTAACAGTCATTTGTAACTACAGCTCCAGGGAATCCAACACCACTTCTAACCTCCATGGACACTGCACAACACAGGTGTACTCATACATTTTTTGTTCAGTATAGAAATGCTTAATGGCTGAAGAATTATACACTGTCTCTGTGATATCTCCATAAAGACAACTTCAATGTTTCAGAAACAGATTTGATGTATAGGTTTACATATTCATAAATAGGTAATGGAAAATGTCCCTGATGCACATGGCATCCCTGGGCTGGCAAGGCCACACCTGTCCAAGCCCTCATGGGTGAGACTCTGTCTAGAGGTCCAGTGCTGGCAGCATCCTGGGAATGGATGACCAGCATTGTGAACCAGGCACTCCTGTAGCTCCCCCAAACTGGGGCCTGTGTCCATGGGGACAGACCCTTACCAAAGGGACATGGAGCTCTTTCTCTGGTCAAGCCCTTTATTGGTCAAGCCCTGAGACCTTCCCTCTCTCTTCTTGCTGCAGTCACTCTGGCTCTACTTGCGCTTCTGTGGCCACTCAGTCCCCTTCCCCAGCCCTCCTCTACTCTCCATCTGCTCTTTGGTAATTTATAAACAAAGGAAGAGATTAAGTTCTGCTGCCTGCCCCAGAGCCCCTGGGCTACTGGGAACCAGCCAAGCCTGTCCAGGGGAAGCAAAGAGGCTGATTTTTTTCACCAACTCACACAGGTCCTCTTTTTCTGGCACTCAAGCCCAAGTCCTTTAACAAAACCCAAGACCCAGAGGATCAGGTGCCTCAGCAGAGGGCCTGAGCTGGGCCTCTGACACCAGTGTCTGAGAGGAGATGGCCGAGGCTTCTCTGCAGGAACCAGTCCAAGGTTCAGTGACCTCCCAGGCTACAGAGTGAGGAGAAAAGGAAAGAACTTCTTGCCAGGATAAGGACTAGGGATAAGGCCTGTGGCTGGGGAGGAGCCATCTCCTCTTAGAGATGTTTCTACTGGGTCATTTAAGGAATTTTGTCCTGTGAACAGAAGGCAGGGAGACAGAGAGGTCTGGGAGAGGGAAGCCATGTTGAATCAAGACAGGACAGAGTAGAAAGAAGCTGGGCAGGCTGTGCAGCCCACCGACATCCATGTGGAGGGTCCTAACCTCAGGGCCTGGCCTGGCCTGGCCTGGCCTTGGAGTCCTGTTGCCTGGCCTTGAAGTCCTGCTGCCTGGTCTTGAAATCCTGCTGTCTAGCAGTGGAACTGGAGCCCTTGAGGGCAGAAGAGTGTTGAAATGAGAAGAGAGGGTAGGCACTTTTGGGTTAGAAGAGGCCAAAAACTGCGGAGGAAAAACTTTAATAAAAGGGCATTTCATCAAGCTAAAAGTAAAGAACACAATACAGAGACAGTGACAGACACAGATCTACGTGCCGAGGTCCATAGGAGGTCCTGCGTCCTATGGGAGTCATAGGGCAGTCACCAGGAGGCCGATCCTCTCCCACTTTTATTCCCAGTTAGGGGATTTCCATTGTGCTTTTGGTGATTGTTAGTGAAACAATGCAAGCAGTGGTGACCTTTAAGCTGATTGGTTGTGTTTAGCAGCATGAAGCCTCTTGGAGAGGAGTGGGCTCCTTAGGGGCTGAGAAGAGCTCCTTCAGGGCTGGGAAAGTTCATCCTGATCTCAGGTAGCTGTGGGAACTAGGAACTCAGGGCTGGACTGCATTCTTGTGGTAAGGTAGTCATGGGAACTAGGCTTACTTTTGCTGTCTCAGTTTTATAGTAAATTCCTTCTGAGCTGGTTCTAACAGGCACCAGGGCAAGGGCAAGGAAATTTGAAGATCAAGAGGCACCTTGTTGTCTGGGAAAAGTCTTAAGAGCAGGGCCAGGGACAAAAGAGGTGACACAGTCCTGGCCTGATGCCCTGCTCCTCAGTCAGCACCAGTGGCCTGAGCTTTGGACAGTGTCTTTGTTGTTCAGGTGGATAGGATTGTTGATCTTCTCACTGAACGTGGGCCTCTATGTGGTATGGTAGGCTCAGTGGCCACATTTCATGTTGCTGGATTCCATGACAGAGGGCTCAGAGGCACAGAGGATGTCATAGTGCTCAGCCACACTAGTGCATCTGTCAGTGGGACCTCCCATAAACCGGCAAGGTCCGAGTTGTTTCTAATCAGCAGCTGTACAGTATTGGAGCCTGTGTGCTTTCTCAGGTCCTCAATTCACTGAGGCTCCAACAAGAAGGTGCTCCTCCGAGGGATGTCATGGGTCAGGATGGCCCCACTGGTACTGAGGTAGTACGTCTGGGAGATGGTTTGGAATGGCTACTGATCAGCTGTGTCCCACATCTGTAGCTTGACCCTCTTTCCATGGATCTCCATTGTCTTCAGGGTGCTGGCCTATCATGCAGAGAAGGCAGGTCTTGAAATGCTGCACCACGCATGTCTTACCCATGCTCAGGTCACCCACCAGCACCAATTTTACCAAGTAATCATAGTGGTTGTCCTGGAACTCAGCCTAGCCCACCATGGGTTCAAAGCCAGCACTTGGGAAGCAGAAGCTGGCCTGGGCTCACCTCAGCAGTGCCCCAGTTCCCAAGCTCCACAAGTTCCAGTTCACCTGCCATCTGGCATAGTAGAGCTACCAGGGCACCTGAACCTGCCTCATCACTGACCACTAGCCATGGCCTCTAAATATATTTTTTTAAAGAAAGAGGGCCTTGAGAGATGGTTCAGTGGTTAAGGGCACTGGTTTGATTCCTAGCACCCACATGGAAGCTAACAGCCGTCTGTAACTCCAGTTCCAGTGTGTAAGGGTGCAGCCCACCTAAATCAGGGACTTCAGGAGGTCAAGTGAGGCAGAAGTTCTGAGAAATAATTATCCTGGAATACATTCCTGCAACCTGAGAAATGTTGCCACAACCTCCTGCAATCCTGCCTCACCAGAGACCAGAGCCAGGCCTCAGTCTCTCTTGAGATGCTCCTCCTGATACCAGTCACAGATCCCAGTTTCCCTAGAGATGCTTCCACTGATGCCAGCCACAGAACCCCCTGCACCCATTCCCCCATCTCATATGCCCCTACTCCTTTCTAAGTCACTTCCTTGTGTGCCTGGGTATAAAACTGCCATTTGGGGGCACTCTAACATTTGTCATCCTAATCCCAACACAGGCAGGCCAGCTGCCAGGCCTGAAATAAACCCTACTTCTTTTTCATCCAAGTCCTGACATTTTCTGCTCTTTGCACTGAGGCTCCCCTCAAAATGAATCTAACACAGGGGAATTGATGTTTTCTTCTGACCTCTGCTGGTACTGCACCATGAACATATTTATTTATCATTTTAGGGAAAGCCTATCTAGAATTTTATTTTGTAGAACATTGAACAGAAACTTATAAAAATCAAATGATATGGGGCTGGAGAGATGGCCTAGAGGTTAAGAGCACCGACCGCTCTTACAGAGGACCCGGGTTCGGTCCCCAGCACCCACATGGCGGCCAAGAACCGTCTGAAACTCCAATTCCAGGAGAATTCCAGTTTCATGGGAATCTGACACCCTCTTCTGACCTCCGCGGCATTGCACGACACGGGTGAACAGATCTGCATGCAGACAGTACATTCATACACATACAGAAATAAATAAAATTAATAAAAAAAAATCAAATGATATTTTAGGATGTACATGTTTTCTCCTCCTCCTCCTCCTCCTCCTCCTCCTTCTTCTTCTTCTTCTTCTTCTTCTTCTTCTTCTTCTTCTTCTTCTTCAAACAAGGTCTCCCAGTAACCCAGCACCAGCTAGCCTGGAACTAGCTATGTAGACCAAGCTGGCCTCAAACTGATAGAGATCTGCCTCCCTCTGCTTCTCAAGTGCTGGGATGTACATTTGTGTGTGTGTGTGTGTGTGTGTGTGTGTGTACTGTACACACTTTCAATCTATGTATGTACATATTTAAACAATTTTTAGGGCTGTAGAGATGGCTCAGTGGTTAAGAGGACTGACTGCTCTTGTAGAGGACCCAGGTTTGGCTCCCAGCTGCCACATGGCTACTAACAAGTGTTTGTAACTCCAGTTGCAGGGGAATCTGACACCTTCTCGTAACTTTACAGGCATTACACATCCAGACAATACAATCGTACACATAAAATAAAAATAATAAATAACATATTTTTTAAAAGAATATTTATAAATAGTCCAGGGCTGGAGAGATAGCCTAGCGGTTAGGAGCACTGACTGCTCTTGAGGAGGACCCAGGTTCAATCCCCAGCATCCACATGGTGGCTAAGAACCATCTGTAACTCCAATTCCAGGAGAACTCCAGTTCCAGGGGAATCCGAGACCCTCTTCTGACCTCCGAGGCATTGCCCAACACAGGTGCAAAGACCTACATGCAGACAGCACATTCATACACATACAAAAATAAATAAAAAATAAAGAGTCCAAACTTCTTAGAACAAGGTCACAGCTGGCGTAGCTACAGATGTAGCAGATTTTGAGGATTAACAGAGAGTTCCCTGCTGCAAGGATGACTCTGCCTTAAGTGTTTTCCTCACTTGTCCCCTGCTACCGGCTAGCCCTCCGGGGGTCGTGGGTTTCTGGGAGTCCTCTTGGCAGGAAGAACACAGGGAAGTTGAACGGCATGCAGAAATGAAAAACTAAGAGAAGTTTTTTCCAAATCTACAGCACTTTATTGAACAGGGGCAGTGATTATATAGTAGTCTTAGGAACGGGCAGAACAAAGGATTTGGCAAAGCTTCACATTTACATAGGTAGGTAAAAGAAACTCATTGACGAGATACAGAGCACACAGAGCAGGAAACTAAAACATCACAAAGTTTAGTTAGGAAATGAACTTTCTTTGAAGTAAAATGTAGAAATCTCAAGACAACCTTTACCAAGGAAATAACATTTGAGAAGAAAAAAGGAACATCAATAGTTAACTCTTGATTACAAACCACAATTGAAAAGTTACAGCACACTGAATAGTAAATACTATGTCACAGTACAAAGTTCTTTAGCAGCAGATATTGACCTTTTATCTCTATCCTGAAGCTAGAGTAAATACATCTTAGCATCCTAAAGTTAATAGTTTCTTTTTAAGCTTCTATTGAAGTCAAAACCTTATTCCTATAATATCCTAAGTTACCTATTAGTTTTTCTAACTCTAACTGCTAATCTAAGGTTTAAATTTTTACTGAAAACTAAGAGCTGTCCCACTGTTTGATCCGGCTAACAGCTTTGTTAGATAATTGGCTGGTGTAAGGAGACTTAGTTTCTGTCCTGCTTTACTGGGAGTGTTAGAATCCAGGCGTTTAACTAGAAGAATGTCTTATCTACCTCTTTGTCTAGGACCAGAGGATGAGATAAAGGGTTTTTTTTTTTTTTTAATTTTAGGTTTAAGGGGAATTTTTGTTTTAACCTTAATGAAAAGATGTTTTTTCATCACACACATTTAACACTGGAATTTGTTTTCTTCAAGGACACTCATGTAAGGCAAGAACATTACTGTCATGCAATTATTTTGTTTTCTTGATCTGAAGCAAGTTTTAACCTTGCCATATATATTAACAGCTTACATTATATTGTTTGTTAAGGAGAAAGGTCTGTTTTTTACTTGGGATCTGCAGAAAATTCTTGCTGCCAGGAAAAAGCCCTGTGCCCAAGAGAGGCATTTTAATTGCCAGTTCTTGACACATTCAAATAGTTTATTTTGTATCTATAAGCTGGCTTTAAGAAAAGATCTTTTTGCGCTCAGTATTATGCTAAGTCCAACACCAGAAAAACGTAAGATCCTAGGAGAGCATATCAATCTCGGGGGTGATCTTAGCCGAGTGTTCTGCCAGGGACCTCCAGGGGATCGAGCCCCATAGGACATTGCTCCCCCGCCTGCCTTGAATATGATTTCTCATATTGTTTACACAGGCGACACTGGAGTGGGTGTGACAGACATTGTGGCAGGCACGGGAGTGGATGCTGCAGTCCCCTGGTTATTGGTTGGGGCTTTGGAGATATTTTCCTGCTGATATCCTTGAGTGGGTAGCCTGGATTCTGCACACTCTGTGGGCTCCTAGGGTCACCTGGTGAAAGTCACACATCAGCTATCACCCTCCACATCAGTGTTTCTAAGTCACGAGCTTAGAAAGGTGCAGCTGGAGTTTCTGGGAAAGCACAAGAAAATCCTCTATCCTAGGTTTTTAAGGAATCAGAGACGGTTCAGTACACCAGTGGACATAATCGCACTGCATTGGAATCACTCTTTGCTTACAATTTAACATAAGCTGAGTTTGCTTAAGAAGCCCAGGGGGCGAATAATTTGTGTCATTGTGATATATCCTCTCTTCTCATCTTTTATCACGTCTTTAAAAGTTATTTAATGGTGTTCATCTACCTGCAATCTCTCTCCTTTCTTCATTTCCCACACCCCTGTTCCCTGTCAAGCAAGGAACCAAATGCTTTCCTTGGCTGGCTAGAGGGCCCAGGACAGGGTACTGCTGTCTGCTATCCCCTATGTCCAGTGACAAAGGGAGGAGGAAAAGGAGGAAGCTGAGCGGCCCTGGAGCACAGTTTTTTCCTCTGAGAGTAGGTCTCTGGCTCCGTCTAGTGGCCAATCTGTGCATCACACCTGAAGTAAGCAGTCTACCTAGCAACCAAGTGGGGCTGGTTTGGAGACAGGAGCCAAGCAATGCCCAGAAGGAGCTGTCATTTCTGGAGAGTGGGAAGCTGGTATTTGCAGCTGAGTTTGTGGAATAATTGCATGAGATATTAGAAGGAAACACAAATGACATGTGGAGGAAGGTGGGCAAGGCCACAGGGCACGGTGACAGAAGTGAGCCTGCCAGAACATACATTTTCTGTGATTTATAATTTAAAATTCAGCACAGCTTCCAGATGGGATTAAAGGCGCATGCCACCATGCCTGGCATAATTTGCTTTTCTTTAGACTGTCTACTGATTCATATAGAACAATGGCAATCAAATCAAGGTGTCCTCTTTCCCTACTGCCTCTTGGCCCACTGTTGGAAGTACCTTTTTAATTGATGACTTTGTGCTTTTCAGAGATGTTACTGGCAGAAATACTTTATCTGCTCCTAAAATTGGTGTGCACATAGGAATAAACTTCCAACATAACATCGTGTGACCGAGTAGCTGCTCATTCCAATTTCTACTTCATGCTTCCTCTCGAGGTTTTAGACTACAGCTCTGTGCCATGTGTAAAAGGCGTGCCCTTTCCACCACTATGAATGGAAGCCAAAGGTGGTGTTCGGGCGGCCTCCTGTGGCAAAGCTGTCTTCATGCACTTGTCCTGAGGAAATGAGGCGCATGGCCTCATTCATGGTCTGGCCCGCCACCTGGTGGAAGATTTAGTGCATCTGAGCAGGGTCTTCTGCCATTCCCTTTCAAGAGTAGGGTATCTGTGGGAAAGAAAAGAAACCCAACCTTAGTCAAGGAGGATAGACATACTTCCATGGAAAATTATGCTCACCTCTCAGCCTGGCAAAGGTCTTTTAGGTCCAAGATATGTCTAGGGAACCTAAGGTAGGAGGTGTTAAGAACTGGCCTGGAGAGAGGGCTCATTGGTTAAGAGCACTGCATCAGGGCATGGTGGCACATGACTTTTTTTTATTATTATTTTTTAGGGGGGTCTTTTTGAGACGGGTCTCCCTGTAGCTCCAGGTGGCCTGGAACTCACTATGTAGAACAGGTTGGCCTTGAACTCACAGAGGTCCTCCTGCCTCTGCTTCCTGAGTGCTGAGATTAGAGGCATTTTCCACCACACCCTTCGACAAACGCCTTTTATCCCAGTTCTCTGAAGGTAAAGCAGCAGGTTTCAATTCCAGCTTCCACATGGCAACTAACAATGGTCCATGACTGTAGTTCTAGGGGATCCTATGCCCTCTTCTGACCTTCTTGGGATGCACATCACAGGTGTGGTTACATGAATGTAGGCAACATATGCATATACATAGAATTTTAAATAACTATATGTAAATGTCTCCAGAGTGCTGGGATTAAAGGCTTGCACCACCATGCACAATGAGGTTGCATATACCCACATGCAGGCAATACACATAAAACAACAAATAGGGGCTAGAAAGATGGCTCAGTGGTTAAGAATACCGAATGCTCTTGCAGAGGACCGGGGTTTGATTCCCAGCACCCACGTGGTGGCTAAGAACAATCTTTTTTTTTTTTTTTTTATCTTTTTGAAACAGGGTCTCCCTGTAGTCCCAGCTGTCCTGAAACTCACTCTGTAGACCATCTTTAAGCTGGGCATAGTGGCGTACATCTTTAATCCTAACATTCAGGATGCAGAGGAAGGTGGATCTCTGTGACTTCAAGGCCAGCCTGGTTTACAGAGTGATTTCCAGGCCAGCTTTCATGTCTTCTTAGGCAAGCAACCAAAAACTTCCTCCAGGTGGTGTGCCAGGCTTCCAGTGCATCTCAGTTAATAGGAACGACTGCAGTAAGAATGTTTGCCAGGAGAGGGCGCCCAAACTCCACCTTTAGTTTCCCTACCTGTGAAGCTGGAGCTAGGTGAAAATTTAATTTTAGCCAGGTGTGGGGGCGCACGCCTTTAATCCTAGCACTTGGGAAGCAGAGGCAGGCGGATCTTTGTGAGTTCAAGGCCAGCCTGGTCTTCAGAGCGAGTTCCAGGACAGCTGGGGCTACAGGGAGATCCTGTCTTGAAAAGACCAAAAAAAATTTAATTTTAAAGAAATATTAAAAAAAAAATTTTTTTAAGAAATATTTACCAAGCGTGGCTGTCCACACCTTTAATCCCATTGCTCATTACCCAGAGGCTTTTCTTTACAGGAAAAAAAGAGACTGATTCTTCACCAAAGTGTGTATGTGTGCATGCGTATATGTGCATGTGTGTGTGTGTGTGTGTGTGTGTGTATGTGAGGGGGTTGTTACAGGTGTCTCCATAGTAAGACATGATGGATAGAGGCCCAAGTGTTGAGCTCTATTTTTAATTGTTTGAGGAACTTCCAAACTGATTTCCATACCTAATGCCTGTAACCATGTTTGTCCTCTTACCATATTATTTTCATTCTTGCTGGGGTGCAGTGGTATCTCCAAGTACTTCCCTCCCCCATGATGCCTAGATAGGGATGCTGATGCTTTTTTTTTTTTCTTTTTCTTTCTTCAAAACCCACCACCACTACAACAAATTATTTTGGTTAGTCTTTTTGAAACAGGAAACCCCAGATGGCCTGGAACTCACTATGTAGACCGAGGTCAGGCTGGCCTGTATGTCACAGAGATCCAAATGCCTCTTTCTGTCTTCTGAGTGCTGGGATTATTTTCTTTCTTTTTTGGGGGGGCCGTTGTGTCTCTTTGAGATGGGGTCTTTCAGTAGCTTCAGCTGGCCTGGAACTGTGGTCAGTCTTGTGAAATACATGAGGTTGGAGCAAAGAAGGAGGTTTTGATGCTATGATGAAGAGATTTGATTCTCTTTTCAGAACAGAGTTCACCCAGAAAAGATTTAGAGGAGTGAATGTGTTGGCAAATGTTAAATGTTCTACTCTGTGGCTGAGGAGAGATCCTGGGCTATAGCTGCAGTGAAAGAAATCAAACAGGCAAGATGCTGTTGTGTGCAGCAGGTTAGATACAAAATAACCCATGCTTCCATCTAGATTGTCACAAACATGTGGCATACCATTGGGGCAAACAAAACCTGTAACATAAGGTTAAACCTAAGGAAAGAAAGTCTCTGCTTTGTAAAACAGCTTATTCACCTCTGCATCTAGTTCTATGAGAATTCATCCAATTTGATATTTGGACTTTATACTTTGAAAAGCCACCTGGGCTCCAGGTTCCTTTTGTCTTGCTTCTGTTTTCTTGTTAAGAGTATCAGCTCATGGTTAAAGAAAGAAATAAGCCAGGTGTGTGAGAGGGATGGAGAGCCAGCTCCTAATGATGTCTAAATTCATGGTCTTAGGCTGCCCACACATATATCATGGATTTGTAATGTGTCCACTCTCTTTGGTATCGGTAGACTGTTGATGTGACAATTTCCAACATAGAGATATGTGCAGGTTTTCTTTTGTTTGAGTTTTCTGGAGAATATTTTATGAGTTCTAGTTTTCTTGCATGCATGACACAGATGTGGTCCAGTACGTGTAGGTGATAAACTCCCATGGAGACAATAAAAGTAATAAAGTATTAAAATAGATTTCATTTGTTATTTTTGATTTTATGTGTATGAATATGTTACCTTGCTTTATCTTAGTACACAGTTGAAAGCATATAGCATGCCCCCACACATATCATATATGTTTAATGTGATGTGATGATTTCTGTTGATGTTATGATTTCCATCATAGATATATGTCGGAGTTTTCTTTTGTTTCCTTGAAAATTTGGTATGAGTTCTTTTTTTTTCAAGGCAGGGTCTCCCTTTAGTCCCAGTCCCAGCTGGCCAGGAGCTCACTATATAGACCAGGCTGACCTTGAACTCAGAGAAATCGGCCTTGCTCTACCTCTGGGTGTTGGGATTAAAGGTGTGGACCACCATGCCTGGCTATGGCTTTATTTATTTATTTATTTATTTATTTATTTATTTATTTATTTATTGTCTTTTTGAAAAGTGGTCTCCCTGTAGGCCCAGCTGGCCTGGAACTCTCTATGTTAACCAGTCCTTTGCAAGACAAGCAAGACAGCTACTTCCTGTAAAATGGATTGCAGGCCCCCCTGCTCCACATTGCTGTCAAGGGTCAGAGCTGTCCACTTAGGTGAAGGCTTACCACATGTCAGGCCAGCACTCTGTACAGGCCCCGTTTCAGTACATTTTTTAGACCTAAAACAACAACCTCCGTCTTTTCAGCTGTTTGGGTCATTAGGAAGAAAAAAAAAAAGAAAAAAAGAAAAAAGGCAGCTCAGCCATGTGTCCCCTGCTTCCCTCCCCAAATTCACCAAGTTTTTATCGAATGTCATAATTCAATAGGAACATCTGGATACACTTACTAGTATCAAGCAGCAGATCTTGAGATTATCATATATCTTGATAGCCTCATTAACATTTAATTCATAGTGTTGTTTCCTAGACATTATAGCTTTATGTCTGTTGGTTTTCCAAGTAGCTATCAGGGATCTGATTTGTGAAACAGATTTCTGTTTACATTCAGGTATGCCATGTGACATAATGGCCAAAGAAACAAAATAAGATTCATAAGGAGAAAAATCTTGTAAGAACTAAAATGGCCTGGAGGTAAGATGTACCAGTGTACAGTGGTAACAGACTCACATTCACATTGGCATTGTACACACAGCATTAAAATGGGATTTAATTCTGTGTCTTCTTTGACAATCAACTATGAAGAAGGCTCATCCCGTTCTTCTGTGATTAGTCGATAAACTTATAAAATCCTTTTGTAAATCATTCTGTTGATCAAACCACACTGGAAAATCTACTTCAGTCTTCTCCCCTTCCCTTCCCCCTGGTAGAAAGAGAATATTAATGATGAGGAAAATTTTATAGTAAATGGCATTATCCTTTAACTATGTTCCTTAGGAACAGTACTGCTTCTTTATATAATATAAAGACTACAGGTCTTTATATTATCAAGTGCATCGGGTAAGCAGATTGTGTGGCTTTGTATTCTATACATAAATATAGACACCATATGAGAATTGATGTCAGTTGATAGTCTGCTAAACAGAATTTTTGTTTGTTTGTTTTTGTTTGTTTTGGTCTTTTTGAGATGGTCTCCCTGTAGCCCCAGCTGTCCTGGAACTCACTATGTAGACCAGGCTGGCCTTGAACTCACAATCTGCCTGTGGCATGAATTTTCCTACTGGATAAATGCCGAGGGTTTGACAGAAGCCTGGAGAGTTGACGGAAGGCCGGCCAGCTGTTCTGTATGATTGTGCTTGAATGCTTGCACTTGGTAGAAGACTGCAGAGTTTGACAAAGACTCTGCCCTTGAATGTTTGTGCGTGGAATGTAAACACAGGAATCATTAGTCACATTATTGTTAAAACCCAATTTTACTATGTCCCCTGTTTACATTTTTTTTTTTTTTGG
>VZQC01002611.1:725229-753441 GCA_009823505.1 Rhizomys pruinosus | reverse complement strand
AGATTTTTTTTTTTTGTCTTTTTGAAACAGGGTCTCCCTGTAGCCCCGCCTGTCCTGGAACTCACTCTGTAGACCAGGCTGGCCTTGAACTCATAAAGATCCACCTGCCTCTGCCTCCCGAGTGCTAGGATTAAAGGCGTGTGCCACCACGCCCGGCTCATGTCCTTTATCAGAGTGGAAGTCCAGGTCTCGGAACCTAGAGTTCCAAATACTGCCTGCCTCTGCCTTCAGAGTGCTGGGATTAAAGGTGTGTGCTACCATGCCAGGCCAAACATAATTCTTTAAAACACCCTTTTTTCTTTCTTTTCCTTTGGCTCTTTGTGACTTTTCTTCTTTTCTTCACCTCTTTTTCCTTCTTTCTTTCACACTTCTTTCCTGTCTGTCCTGGTTTCTACTCTCTCTCAACTGTTCTCTGTCTGAATGTGACTGGACTGTAGGGCTTGGACTGTGGAAGTCTTAATTGATGGTTTTAGGATGCCCCTACTTGTATCACATGTGTAATGTTTCTGATCGCTTTGGTATCAGTAGGCTGTTGCTGCGACGATTTCCAACACAGATATGTGGGCTGGTTTTGTTTTGTTTGATTTTTCTGCACAATTTGGTATGAGTTCTATTCTTTTTTCTTTTTCCTTTTTTTTGGCAGGGGTGTGCTCACATACATGCGAGCAGTACACTGGAATGCTTAAAAGAAAAGTAACAAAGGATTAAAATAGATTTCATTTATTATTTTTTATATTATGTGTACCAACACGTTACCTTGTTTTATCTTGAAAAGACATAGAATGCCCCCACAAGTATTGTGCACTGGGATCAAAGGCTTGAACCGCCAGGTCCGGCATGATACCAGTCATACAACACAGCCATCTTCTGATCTAAATTAGAAGCAAGATGAAATTGATACATTTCTACTTTGGGACAGGATTTCCCTGTAGCCGCACTAACGCCTCAAACTCCCTACATGGCTCAGGCAGAATTTTCTTCATAGGGGAATATTTTCTTTCTTCATTTTCCTCTGAGTGATTCATACATGTCCCACCCACCCCCCTTAGCTTGCACTTTGCTTCTCACATAAAACTATTTAATGGCAAACAGAAATTCTCTGTTGCAACAACAACCCTCCCCCATTTTTCCGGTCTTTTTGAGCTCTCTCTGTAGACCAGGCTGGCCTTGAACACAGAGATCCTCTTGCCTCTGCCTCCCAAGTGCTGGGATTAAAGAAGTGCACCACCATGCCCTGCGCATCAAGCCCTTTCAAACATCTTATTGGCCTTTCACATCTAGTTCTAACAGAATTTATCCAATATGATATTTAGTTTTTATACTTTGAAAAGTAGTATCATGTTTTATATCTGCTCAAGGGTTTTTTGTGTGTGTGTGTGTGTGTGTGTGTGTGTGTATAATGGTATGAGATCTAATTGAGTGTTCCTCCCACAGTTTTAGATTTCTAATATGTGTCCAGGCAGAAGCTTGTGTTTATGAACATGTAAGAAGCATGTCAATAGCAGTAGCTTCACCTAAATATGTCAGCTTTGATTGATCTAAAGCAGTCCCATGGCAGTCTGTAGGGGTTTTTTTCATAGGGCTCCCCCTGAATTGTTCTGTATGCTCAGGGTTGCTTGGGTTATCCAGGGCCTTTCGTGCTACCATAAGAATTTTAAGATTTTTTTTTTCAATTCTGTGAAGTGTGTCATGGTGGGATTTTGATTGTGATTGCATTGAATCTTTATATTACTTTGGGTAGGATGGTCATCTATTTCTGGTCTCTATTTTTAGAGACCATTTTATTATTATTTCGGTTATTTAAGGTTTTAATCTTATCTATCCTTATTTTATTTTCATTTTATTTTATTATCACTGTATTATCTTTTACTATCAATTTCACTTTTCTCATCTTTTATTATTATTTTACATTTTTATGCTTATATTTTATTATCTTTTTGTTTCTTGGCCATTCTCTACATTATTCATTTTTACATTTGATTGATTCTATTATAGTGTTTTCTTAAACTCTTAGACTCTTTATGATGTAAAACCTGAAACAGAACACAGTTTCTTGGTTCAGTTCAATTTCTGTCCTTTCCTTTCCTTTATAACAGACTTTATGATTGACATAAATAGCCTCGAGTTTCTTATTTTTTTCCTTTCTATTTTTTTAACCTAATTTATTAGGTGTTTCTTTCTTTTAGGTTTCCCTTACTTTATTTGGGATTCACAGAAGGCTGAACTGTTTATTTTTTATTTTTTATGTGTATGAATGTACTGTCTGCATGTAGGTTGGTGCACCTGTGTCGTACAATGCTGCAGAGGTCAGAAGAGGGTGTTGGATTCCCCTGGAACTAGAGTTAGATGGTTTTTAGCCACCATGTGGGTGCTGGAAATCAAACTTGGGTCCTCTGCAAGAGCAGTCAGCACTCTTAACCACTAGGCCATCTCTCCAGCGCAGAAGGCTGAACTTTTAAATAGATAGACCTGCCTGTCTCAAAATTTTTTGTTTGTTAATATTTATGTATTAATTAATTAATTAATTAATTAATTTTTATTTGGAGGTAGCAGAATGGCATACCCATAATACTTCCAGACCATTGTTGATTCTTTTCTTTTCTTTTTTTTCCCCAGAGATTGGCATACCTAGCCCCTAACCAACATTCAGACGTTTGGACATTTGCAGCCTCACCTGACCAGAGATCAAAGGATCAGAGAATGGACAACTTTCTTTCCTTTAGCCCAAAGTTTTGGTAATTTCTTCATTTTTTTACTCCATCTTTCTCTGTCTCTTTTCTCTATCTTCTCTGTATATCTGTCTCTATCTCTGTCTGTCTGTCTGTCTGTCTGTCTGTCACTCTCGCTCTTGGCTTGAAACTGAGACTGAATTTGTACCACTGAGTACTCCCTGTGATTTTTTGCCCCCTTCCTCAACAGACACACCTGGAAATTTTACCTTAACCCTAATGTAACGTTAACTTTGGCATTTATTCATTCACAGATATAAAACAGAAGGCTAAACTAAATAAATAGGTCTATCTACATAGACCTGCCTCAAGATTTTACTGTTGTTGTTAATGTTTGTTTGTTTACTATTTATTTATTGCAATTTTGGGGCCCATAATACTTCAAGACCATGGTTACTGCTTCCTTTTTTTCCCCAGGGTATCGGCATGCCTAGTCCCCCATCCACCCAACATTCTGGCATTCTGAGCCCCACCCACCAAACCAGAGATCAGAGAAGGGACAACTTTCCTTTAGTCCAATGAATTGGTAATTTCTTCATTCTTTTATTACCTCTTTCTTCTTCTTCTTCTTCTTCTTCTTCTTCTTCTTCTTCTTCTTCTTCTTCTTCTTCTTCTTCTTCTTCTTCTTCTTCTTCTTCTTCTTCTTCTTCTTCTTTTCTTTCCCTCCCTAACCCTAACCCTTCTATTCTTTTCTTTCTCTTCTCTGTCTCTGTCATCTCTGTCTCCCCCCCACACCCAACCCTAGACTTGGTTAGTTCACTTCATCGTTGATTTATTTTCTTTCCTTTCTATCCATACAGGGGCAAGGGCCATTGATCTCCAAACAAAACCCCAGACTCAGAACTTGTGACGTGAAGGATGACACCACAAAGAACTGCAGCCAAGTTCTTGCTGCTGAGACTGAATTTGTATCACTCTCCGTGATTCCCCTGCCCCTCAACCCCCCGAAGTTTTACGTGGGTGTCAGCTGTCTGAGGTCCTACAATGCATGACAACATAAACCTCCTGCATCCTATCTCCAAGTACACAACTGTTCCCTCAACTTCCTGGCTCCATTCTGCATTTCTTCCCCAAACCAAAAACTGTATTTCTTTACTTTCTACTCCCCACCCCCACTCCCTTCTATCATGTTCTCTTTGGTCATCATGTGGGTGCTGAGAATGAAACCCAGGTCCTAGAGAGGAGCAGTCACTGCTATTAACCACTGAGCCATCTCTCCAGCCTCCTGGGACTTCAATTCTCAGAGACGGAATATCCCTGTTTATTTATGTGTTTATATATTATGACGTCATTTCTTAGCGACAGGAACTCCTTATACAGCTAGAGATGCCCAGCTTCCAATTCTGGTTTAACCCTTTGACTTTGAAAATCAGAAATTCTGCCGGGCGTGGTGGTGCACGCCTTTAATCCTAGCACTTGGGAGGCAGAGGCAGGCGGATCTTTGTGAGTTCAAGGCCAGCCTGGTGTACAGAGTGAGTTCCAGGACAGCTAGGGCTATAGGGAGACCCTGTCTCGAAAACACCAAAAAAACAAAACAAACAAAAAAAAAAACCCAAAACAGAAAATCAGAAATCCTTAGTAATTGCCTACAATTACCACCAGGTGGTACACATTCACCTTCACCCTGGGAGAACTCAGACTTTATTTATACCTGGGGTATCTGAGTTCTCCAATCTTCTCTCCCTCCTTCCTTCTGAAATAGTCTACAAATGCTGGAGGCAGGACTTGTTTGTTTCTCTTTGTTTTAGAGACTGTACAGGTGGAATCAGGCTGGCCTCCGATCTGACAAATAGACCTCTTTTAGACACTTTTTTCACTGATCTCTCCATTTCCACTCTATATCTATCTATCTATCTATCTATCTATCTATCTATCTATCTATCTATCTATCTATCATGACCTTCATTTGTTGCTTCAGTTCCTATCATGAAGTAGACAACAGTCCCTTCCCCTGCTGGTCTCCACTCTGCTTTTCTGCCCCAATCCAATAACTGTATACCTTTTCCTCTCTCTCCATCTCCCTACTATCATACCTTATTTGGCCACTAGGTAGGTGCTGAGAATCAAACCTGCTCCCTAGACAGGAGCACTCACTGTGCTTAACCACAGAGTCATCTCTACAGACATTCCAGACTTCAATTATCAGACAGACTCTCTCTGTTTTTTATGTATTTATGTATTATGACACTGTTTCCTAGAGACAGGATCTCCCTATGCAGCCAGGGATGCGCAGCTTCCACTTCTAGTTTACCACTTTCACTTTTCCCAGCCCAGATTACTATACCCAGCAAAAATGTTGATTATAGTTGGAGAAAGAAAAATCTTTCATAATGTAAACAAGATGAAAGAATACATGTCAAAAAACCCAACACTTGGGGCTGGAGAGATGGCCTAGCGGTTAAGAGTGCTGACTGCTCTTACAGAGGACCCGGGTTCGATCCCCAGTAGTCACATGGTAGCTGAGAACCATCTTTAACTCCAGTTCCAGGGGAATCTGACACCCTCTTCTGACCAACTCAGCATTGCAAGACAGGGGTGCACAAACCTACATGCAGACAGTACATTCATACACATAAAAAATAAATAAAAAATAATAAAAATAAAAAAACCCTACCATTTCAGAAAATACTCAAAGCAATTCACAGAGGAAAGGAGCAACTATCCCCAAGCAACGAAAGAGAGAAATTAGTAAAAGCATAACAGTAGAAATACAAACCTAGACCAACAATGCAAACAGAAAACAAGGTGAAAGGAAGCAACGCACATCTCTCAGTAATAACATTAAATATTAATAGACTAAACTCCCAATCAAAAGCCATAGACTGGGAGAATGGATTAGGAAACAGAATCCATCTTTAGGCTGTCTACAAGAAACCCATCTCATCCTCAAGGACAGGTACCAACTTACAGTGAAAGGATGTAAAAAAATAAATATTCCAATCAAAAGGTACAAAAAAAAAAAAGAAACAAGCAGGAGCTGTGATTCTAATATCAGACAAAATAGACTTCAAAGTAAAACTAATCAGAAGAGACAAAGAAGGCCATTACATCCTTATCAAAGGAAAAATCAACCATGAAGTTTTCACAATCATAAATTTTTATGAAACAAACTCCAGTTCACAGAACTTTACAAACACTTTATAAACATAATTCTGCAGGACCTCAAGACACAGATACATTTCAGCACACTAATAGTGGGAGAATTCAATACCCCACTGAGCCCTTTGGATAGATCAAGTGGACAAAGAATAATCAGAGAGACATCTGAACTGAACAATACAATACACCAAATGGACCTCACAGACATCTAACAAATATTCCACCCAAACACCAGAGAATACACTTTCTACTCACCACCCCAGGGAACATTCTCCAAAATCGACCACATACTGGGGCATGAAAGAAACCTCAACAAATACAAAAGGATTAAAATAATTCCATTCATACTATCAGACCACAGTACAATAAAGATCAATATCAACACCAGAATAAGCCCTACTATCTACAAGAACACATGGAGACTAAACAACACACTCTTGAATAATGAATGGGTCAGGGAAGAAAAAAAAAAAAGAAAGAAATAATAGCATTACTGGAACTAAACGAAAAACACAATAAGAAAATAAAACCTGTGTGGTACTTTAAAAGCATTCCTAAGAATGAAATTTATAGCCCTAAGTCTCTACATTAAAAAAAAAAAAGGAACAAATAAATATTTAACACTACAGCTAAAAATACTTGAGAAACAACATCAAATTAACCCTAAACCCAACAGACAGGAAGAAATAATGAAAATTATAGTAGAAATCAATGAAATAGAAACAAAGAAAATAATACAGAGAATCAATGAATCCAAAAGCTGGTTCTTTGAAAGGATGAACAAGATAGACCTCTAGCCCACTTAACCAAAAGAAAGAGCAAGTCCAAATCAATAGAATTTGTGATGAAAAGGGAAACATCACAACAAAGAAACGATCCAGACATTCATACAAGAATACTTCATAAAGACTAGAGATGAAACCTCTTAGAAAATTGGAATTTTACAGACCTTGAAGACTAACTAACTACTTCTTTTTACTTTAATGATTAGAAATGGAAGTGGGACTCTGGACAGAGTCACAGTAGTATTCTGCATTTCCTTAGTAAAATACAGACATAGCTTATTATTTTTATCCTGGCTAATTATACAACACAATACACAAGATGTTCCTTTAATCAAAGCACATCAGTATTTAAACTATGAAATATTATGAATACTGTTATTAGAGTGATGTGTTTTATAATTTGATAAGAAGAATTACCCTTCAAAGAGAGGCAACTTAACTGTTTTTTTTTTTTTGTTGTTGTTGTTGTTTTTTTGCAATATAGTATGGCTCTAATGTGAGCTGGGGATGGAAAAACTTGGCCTCTGGCTGCTGGCCTCTGTTGTTTTTTATGTTAATCATAGCCCCATCTTCCAGCTTGATTTATTCTGCAGATGAAAAGGCAAATGGTGGGGTGGAGAGATGGCCTATCGGTTAAGAGCACCGACTGCTCTTGCAGAGGACCCAGGTTTGATCCCCAGCACCCACATGGCAGCTGAGAACTGTCTGTAACTCCAATTCCAGGAGAACTCCAGTTCCAGGGGAATCCGACACCCCCATCTGACCTCCGCGGCATTGCACGACACTGGTGCACAAACCTACATGCAGACAGTACATTCAAACACATAAGTAAATAAATAAAATTTTAAAAAATAAAAAATACAGGATTAATAAAAGAAAAGAAAAAAGAAAGAAACAAACAAAAACCTCTTAAAAAAAAAAAAAGAAAAGGCAAATGGTTAGAGATTCCCCAAGTCCAGTTTATCTGTCCTTAAGATACAACTTAAACCTCTCTAAAAGCTGCAATTTGGATGCCAATTCGAGGATTTACTTATGTGGACTACTCTACATTAGCACTTAGAGGCTTCAAAACTCTATGGGAAATGAAATTAAGTACAACTTAGAATTACTGCAACCCAGAGATTAATAGGCAATTAGAAATTTGAAAATGTGAGGGGACAGCCCTTCAAAACCAAATGATATTTCTCTGAAAACTTTCTTTTATTTACAGATGAAAGGGATGATCACTCTGAGGTAAGGAAGGACTACTTTTTCTCTTTTCTTAACACCCATTTCCAATATAGAGCACAGCAGCTCATAGGAGGGAAATCTAGGCATCTTATAAATAGGACAAGACTACTGCATCCAGGCTGAGTTCACCAGACTCAATAGCAAATTTCCTGTACAGTTTACTCTACTGGGTTCTCTTTCCTCTGTTAGCTACCTGCTGTTCACTATCTCTCCCAGTTTTTCAGGGGACCATATGCCTTTCATATCAAATGCAATTACAAAGTTAGTATACAAATATATTTGGCTCTCTATGTATGGTCTCGCCTGTGTTTCTTGCTTATATGGCAGTTCACTGTCTAAGGTCCATGGAAGCTAGGTTATCTTGGACAGCACTCAATGGAATATAAACATTTTGATCCCAGATTTATAGAAGATCAAGAAAAAATATGTAAAAGATATTTTAAAGGCTTCCAGTAGATGTCTGCCTAAAACTTATAATAGACAAGACAATTACAGTTTAACAATCTGTGGACAGGTACCTTTGGGTTAAATTATGGCATGAAAATAATGATTTGGATTCAGTTCTCTTGTAATAGATGATAGATTTGTATTACTCTGCCTCATGATATTAATGAAGGAACTGATATTGAAAAGGACCCAAGAATGAGGAAAGAAAGGTAAAGAAGGATGTAAGTTACAAAGGTTCATGGAAAAAGAACAGTTAAATATTAAATTTTCTAAAGGTCAAATTTCAATACACTAATATAATGCAACAGTTTAAATCAATGGGGCTCTTTTAAAGTATCTGCTCTTGGTAGCATTTACAAAAGTTGGCCTAAAGAAAGAATTACATTTAATCAAAGGAACCATTCATATTTTGTACCAAATTCACTAAAACTGTTTTTACTTAAAAGTTGAATATCACACAAAAGGCCAAGGTTTTTCCTCACACTACAAAATGCTTGAAATTGTTCTTCTGGGTGTTTAAAACCAAGCTGGGAGTACTGAGCCAATGAGCTTAAGGTAACAGGGTCATATGTAACATGGTTACAGCCAATAATTTGACCCTTGCCTTCCAAATCAGCCAGGATTCAGAAGCCAAAGGGTCCCCTGTGAAAAAGACTTGTTACTTTGGTCAGCCACATGCCCTCTTAATCAAAGGGTCCCTGGAGAGTCAGAGACTGAATGCTAAGCAGTCCACATCTTACATGGAGAGTTGATGGAAATGGAACTCTTCCCTGTACTTCTTAGGTGACACAGTCAGCAAATCCCTGACTAATTCCTGCAGATGGCACAGCTGCTATCAGAAAAATTTAAAAGCCATGGCTCTTCTAAGTCCCTAAGTGTAATATTTTTATTAATTCTTCTGAGTTTCATGAATGTATACAATGCATTTTAATATATTCATCCCTTACTCCCATTTCCCAATTCCTTGTCTAATGTTCCTTTTTTCCCTCTGGATGTTAAATGAGGTGGTTTATATTTTCTGTAGGTCACAGGTGAAGGTACAATGGGGCTGTGGAAGAATAATATAAAAATGATGGAAAAGGCCTTGGTGCCTGGGAGGGGAAAGGTCCCATGTCAGGGTCTGGGTGCCCAGGAACACATGTAGAGTCAAGACCTTAGCTAACCATCAAGTGAGTTGAGATTCTCCATTCTTGAGAATCAGTCCTCCCAAGACTAGAAACCACAAATGACAGAGACCTCCTTGTCCCTACTGTAAGCCTAAGACAGAGGCAAAGCCCCTGCCATGCACAACTTGGGACCTTGGTGTGTGGGGCCCACCCAGCCAGTCAGGTCAAGATGGTGCTGGGGGGAGGTAGAGGAGGAGGGACCCGGGTTGTTTGCTAAAACTCTGGTTGGGGAGAGATAAGGACAAGCGGCATAAGTTACAATTGTCAGCCGTGTACGCCAATCCGCCTGAGAGGGCCAGAGGGGCTGCAGGAACATTGATCATTTGCTTTTGTGCCTAAATGCCTTTTGTGGCTGTTTTGTATATAAATCACTGTCCTGCTTGCAATAAAGTGAGATCTTGCTTGATTAGACCCCCCGCTGCTTCTGAGTGTCTCCGGGAACCGAGGAGGCTGGGAAACAGGCAAGCGGCGCACTTACCTTCCCTCAGCCCAGTCGGTTCCAGGACATGACCCGACTAAGACCCGACATGGTGGAGGGAGTTGTGGGGATGCAGCCACTCAGAGAAAGCTGAAGGGCACCCTCCATCCTTCAATCTGCTTCACCTTCAGCCACCACCTGAGGAATGTGGGACCATGGCTCATGTGTGTAGTCCCCTACTGTGTGCTGGAGTTGTGGTCAATTCCAGTGAATTGGAGCTATGGTCCGCTCCTATGAGCTGGAACCTATGTGACCCAGAGATTCCACCTCCTGTGAGCTGGAGCTGTGGTCCCCTCCCATGAGCCAGTGTTGTGAATTGGAGCTGTGTTCCTCTCTCATGAACTTCCACTGACTGACGTTTTAAAATAGAGGTTAGTTTTTTTTTTTTTTATCACCTTTATAGTCTTAAACATCCAATAGCAAAGTATAATAACAGTAATAACAGTAATAATAATAATAATAATAATAACACATCCTACCAGCTCCAACCAGGAGACCTGGTGCTCCTAAAAACATAAACATATATTCCTTCAGATGACCAGCTTTAGCCAATTTAAAAGGGACAGCACTCAAGTGGCTGTCAAATTCCAGAATTTACTGTTCTGGATGAAACCCTATTTTCCAGAAAGCACTTGGACTGCGAAGTGAGAAGTATCCTGGAACAATAAACCAAATAATCACTTATACTCTCTCTTCAAGAGGAGTTCCAAGGGTCAAATTTAGGCAAGTTAGTCTATGGACCCATGGTCCATAGCTCCTGCTATTAAAATTATCTTAATGGGAGGTCTCTTAATGAGACCCATGCTCAACCTTACCTTTGGCTTCACCAGACAAAATCTTTCTTGACTGTCTTAAAAATCTTTTCAGATGTTTTCTTATTAGTGTTATAATAGGTGTGGCCAGGCTTGGTTTCTTTTAGCTCTCTAATGAGATTGCTTATGTTGCTCTACATTTCCAGTCCTTGCCTCCTTTAATGGCTAATTAAAAACATATATACATGTACAGATGTATTTATTTATATTGGTCCTCCTCTTCTGAACCACATCCTGAGATACCATACTATGTATTAAATAAGATTAGACAAATCTTCTATGGGATTTACCAGTCAAAATAAGAAATACCTGTTACTTAAATGGACAGGCTCCCAGAACCTCCTCATCACAGTTCCATTTCGACCTGTGTCTTTAGTCTTATTTCACTTGGCCTCTTGTTATAACTCATGTCTTCCACACTTCAGGGTCCAGAATGTATTGAACACATGATGTCAGCCTTTGACCACCATAACTATCATATCTTCATAGATTCTTTTGACTGGCATTCCCTAGAAGAATCTGTGGTCTTTGACTTGGAGATTGTCCAGGGCAATGCTCTCACCCAGCAGAAACAGCCAGATGAGCCATTGCCCCTGCTGCCTGAAACATTTCAGGAGCCTAATGTGTGCTGTGGGGAATGTTAGGCAGAAGGCCAGACTCACCAATGTGGCTTTAGGAATTTCCTCTCTAGGGTAGCATGGAGTGCTGTTACCTTTTACCTCAGGGAACTTTTTGATTTGGGGGATATTTAAACCCATATACTATCAGCTTAGACTGAAGTTTGGTAGAACAGCCTTCCAAGAGAGGCACACCCCTCTTCTGAGAGTGTCCACACATAGTAGACAATGGGGGAGTGTTAACACTGAGAAGATAAGTCCACGCCTGTGAAGATCAAGCCCCTGCTTCTTGGAGCCCTCTGCTCCTATTCAGAAGAGTGTTCTGGCTTCTGAGTTTGTTATAATTAAACCTTGACTGCTTGCCCGATTAGTGTGCCTTGTTTCAATTTTCTTTTAGGAGCATAAACCTAGGCTACTGCTGAGGTTAGGACCAGAAGAATCTAGAATCATCCCTATAACAAGAGAATAGGAAGGCTGCCCTACCCTGACCCAGTGGTAGCACTGGGGTCCCTGCTGGCCTTGGCCCTGTCTGGCTCGATGCCCCTGCTATGTGAGGCTGACAGGTGGAGAGGGGTGGGGCCTAGATGCTGGAGTGCTGGGCCGTCAGCTGGCCCAGGTGCTGTCATCTTCCAACCTGGCCACTAGGCCCATGACCCCGCCAAACCTGTATAGGCCTGCCCTGCTCAGCCCTGCCCTGTGGGGTTCCAGGAGCCAAGAGGGTTGGGGTATCTTGGAGGGCCTCTCTGGGCATGGAAGTGCAGCCTGTGGATCTCCAGACCCTGACCTGCTGCCCAGAAAACACCTGCTTTATTTGCTGGGGTGGGAGGAGTAATTACTTTCTTATAGCAGTTAAGGGCCATGTGTGCTTCTTAAACAACAGTTTACCAACTTGCACCCCTCTTGGTTTTCGTTTGAGGGGAAGAAATCACCCAAGCCTAAAGACCCTGTAGTGAGTTGGCTCCTTTGTCACCAGGCACCTGGTGCTGTAGGACAGTTTGCAGTTTGGAAGTATCCAGCCAGACCTCTCAGTTGCAGGCAGGATCCTGGGTATAGTAAAGGTGAAGTCACCGCTAGTTCCTGGCAGCACACAAGGCCTCTTTGGGGAGGTCTGTGCCCCAGTCTTCAGTTCTGAGGAATTGTTTTCTCTGAATGACAGTTACGTGGCTCCAACCTCCAACTGTGTGTATTATGTGGTTTGGTTCCACATACCCAAGTTTTCTCGTTTGTGAACAAGTTGAAACATTCCAGAAAGATAAAGTCCATCAGTGTATGATCATCACACAATCTAGTGAAAAACTGCAGTAAGTCAGCTTTCTTAAAATGACTGGACCTTAGATATTGAAACAGATTTTTTTTTCAAAATTCTGAACTTTATATCTGAGAGAGTGTGAAAGGATCTTTGGAAAGGAAGAAGTTAGAACAACTGTATAGTAGGTACAAAGATACCCCAAGATGAAATAAACTTGGAATGGATGGTATACAGCAGTTCTCTGACTACCTGGCCCTCAATTTCTGACATCCTGTCCCTCAATCCGGCCAGCACTGATCACTGGTGGAAGTTCAGAGCAGCAACCTAGTGCAAGTTCTTCAAGCAGGAGTTTGGGGATGGCATCACAGAGTAGGACGTGACAGCACAGAAAATCTAAAGCCCCAAATACCCAAGATGCAGCAAGAGCTGAAAGGACCAGGGAGACTTAATTTTGCAAGGAATTGAGGTCAAAGAAAGATTAGCCCTACAGCAGACATTACTGAGATGCCTGTGTGCCTCCATATGGGCCTGGGCTTTTTTTAGTTGGGAGGTTTTTATTACAGTTTCAATTTCCTCATATGCTTAGGGTCTGTTTAAGCTGTCAATATCTTCTTGGTTAACCTTTCTTTGGTGAGTTCCATGATTTCAGATATTTATCCATCTCTTAGGTTTTCAAATTTACTATGGTATAGGTTTTTAAAGGATTCCTATATGACTGTCTGGATCTTTTCATAATTTTGTTGATTTGGAGTTGCTCTTTCTTTCTTTTGGTCAGCTGGGCTAGAGGTCTATCTATCTTGTTTATCGTTTCAAAGAACCAGCTCTTGGATTCATTGATGTTTTGTATTATTTTCTTTGTTTACATTTAATTGATTTTGGCTCTGATTTTTGTTAATTCTTGCTGTCTCTTGGGTTTAGGAGTTTTGTTGCTGCCTCTCAAGTGTTTTTAGTTGCAGTGTTAGGTCATTTATTTGTGCTCTTTCTGTTTCCTTAATGTAGGCACGTAGGGCTATAAATTTCCCTGATAGGACTGCTTTTAAAGTGTCCTGTAGGTTCTCTTGTTTTGTATTGTCCTTTAGTGTCAGGAATACTTTTATTTCATTCTTTATTTCTCCCTTGACTCATTCATTATTCAGCAGTGTGTAGATCAGTCGCCAGACACTCTGGTGCCTCCTGGGAACAAGTTTTTGAGGAATTTGATGGTTTTTGTCCCTCATAATGTTATGTCTGGTTCTTGACTTCTGAAACAGAGGAATAGCTGCAGGGAAAGTAAATGGGAAGCTCTAGAAATCTGGTTACTTATGGTGATACTAACGTACCATCCAGAGTTCTTGATCAGGTTTATTTTCTCTCTCAATTAAAGAATTAACTGGTAAAGTAATATAAAATTAAAAGGGAAGAATGTGAATTCCGAAATATGATTTCAAAATAACAGTTTATTTTCAGATGACATAATGGTAGTATAGGTGTGACATATATACATGCATATGTTGAAGAAATACAAATCAAGAGGAACAACAACAAGAAAAGAAATGGGACAAAGAACTGACTGAAATCATAAAGTTCTCCCCAAAATAACAATCTTCTGCTTTGAAAAACTTTAAAAAGACTCAGGAAAAGATACAAGACATGTATAGCAGAATGTATGAACTCAGGTGGGCTAGGGTACATAGAAAGGGAAGTGAGTCTAAATTGGAATGAGAAATGATGTATGAAATGCACAAAACTTCAATAAAAATATTAAAAGAGCTTTAAAGAATTAAGAGACAGGAAGAATCTCAGGCACAATGGCCATCAAACTATCAAAACTAAAGATACACACACACATACATACTCACACTAACAGAATGAAAAGACTTTCCTCAAATGGATAGGGAATTCAGAAGATGAAATCCAATGCCTAAGAAGCCCGGGGTCTTTGAAGTGCTTCGGGTGGTGTATGGGTGGGCCCCTGTGGTGGTTTGATGGAGAATGCCCCCATAGGGCCAACTATTTGAGCCCTTGGTCAGTTGTTGGTGCTGTTTTGGGAAGGTTATCCCCAGGAGGTGTGGCCTTGCTGGAGGAAGCACTTCACTGTTGGTGGGCTTTGAAGTTCATGGCCACAATCTGTTTCTAGTTTGTTCTCTGTTTTCTGCCCCTTCTTCACAATGCCAGTGCTCAGCTGTCTGCTCTGGCTTCCTCCTGCCATGCTCCCACCATGTGGACTCTTATCCCTTGGGAACCATAAACCAAGCACACTCTTCCTTTTATAAGATGCCTTGGTCATAGTGTTTTATAATAGCAACAGAAAAGTACCCAACACAGTCCCCCTCCCTTGAGTTTGGACTGGTCAACTCTTTTTATTTTTTTTAAATTTTATTTATTTCTGTATGTGTATGAATGTACTGTCTGAATGCAAGTTTGTGCACCCGGGTCATGCAATGCCGAGGAGGTCAGAAGAGGGTGTCGGATTCCCCTGGAACTGGAGTTCTCCTGGAATTGGAGTTTCAGACAGTTCTCGGCCACCATGTGGGTGCTGGAGATCGAACCCGGGTCCTCTGTAAGAGCGGTTGGCACTCTTAACCGCTAGGCCATCTCTCCAGCCCTGGACTGGTCAACTCTTACAGTTTAACATATTCCCATTATGTTATATGAATCTTCAACTGAAAAATGCAATGGATTAGTCACTATAGCAATGTGAACAGAATTAGCAGGCAATAAATGGGTTCCCCCCTTTAGACCAAAATAGCAGTGATGGTCTCTTGACTGTACTATCAGCAAGTAGTTGACTGAAAAGTAACAAGAACACTGCCTAGAGCTAATGACATGAAAGGGGGAGGGAGCTTCTCACCTGGGAAAGTACTAGTTGGTGAGCAGGACCTGAAGCTTCCTGGCAGGTAATTCCTGCTTTCTGAGTGAGACCAGTCAGGTTGACCAGGGTACAGATTGGGGAGGTAAGCATGAGCTACTGCGCATGTAATTTCCGGGTCTATAATTTATGTAGTACAAATCGGGACATGTAAATTAGGACAGTCTAGATAGGTGCAAGTTCAGATCTGGTCACAGGCTAGGATCAGATCTTGTGGCTGAAGCTCTCTCTATGGCGTCAGATTACAGCTGTGCATTGGCAGGTTGGCTAGAGCTTAGGGTTTCTACTGGAGATTTCTAGAACAAGCCTTTGGAAATCTAATGAGGACCTGCTCCATATTCCCTCTCTGTCTCTTTATGTCTCTGTCCTTCTCTATCTCTCTGTCTCTCTCTCTGGATGTCTCATATAAGATTACACCAATTTTTCCTTAAACATCATAATGATTCTTTTTGTCTGAAAAGCTGGCCATTTTGTATGTAAATTACGTTTTCTTCATCCATTCCTCTGTTGTTGGAACCTAGGTTGGTTCCATAACTCAGATTTTTCTAGGTCATTCCCTTTCTCATCACTATCTACTTCTCCCATGGGTTCCAGGTTTTGGGGTCCCAGGGTGAGATTTGTGTTATTGATCTGAGGCTCTCTTCCCCTTCTGGCCCACTCGCTGTGCAAAATGTCAGGCTAAAACTTCTACCTCTTCTCTTCTACACAATTTACTGGCAAGGTAATTAGCAAGTCGTTACTGAGGAGGCCAGCCTCTGATCTTTTCTTGCTCTAAATTCTCCTTTAAAATTTTAATCTCCCTCTGGGCTGCCTCTTCTATCTGGGGTAGATCTTTAATAACACAAAGTAAGACCAGGCTGCTTCAGCCATGCCTCCTTGAAATTCCTGCCCTGAGTTCGCTACTCCCAGGGCTTGCAAAGTTTGCTCTAGACCTTCTGTTGTTTTCAAAACATCTCTATATTCATGTGGTGGATCCCATCACTATATTAGCATGCCACCATATACCATCTAGAAGGGGGATTCTCCCATTGAACTTATCCACCTAGGTGGTTTCACTTTAGTTATGTATTTATTTATTATTTTGGTCTTTTTGAGACAGGGTCTCCCTGTAGCTCCAGCTGTCCTGGAACTCACTCTGTAGACCAGGCTGGCCTTGAACTCACAAAGATCCTCCTGCCTCTGTCTCCCAAGTGCTAGGATTAAAGGCGTGCGCCACCACGCCCGGCTAGTTATGTATTTAAAGTCCACTGTGCAATCCACACTGCCACTGCTACAGCTGCCATTGCTGTGCAGACAGCCCACCATGCCAGATATCCTCTGCACCCTAGTCCATCTGTGCTTGGGTTACCAGTCTCTTTCCACATAACAGAGAAAGTTGCATTGCTCTTCACACACTTGTCTTTGGTGCACACTGTTTGGAGCCCTACCTCCTGCTCCTGTGGTCCTAAAGACAAACTGAGGAAAACTCTCCCAACTACAGTTTAGGGGAGACTGGAGAATTTAGTGGGCTTCCTCACAGAGAAAATAAGTAAGGGGGTCGCTTACAAGATTTTTGGTGGTCTCCCTCCTATTTGTCTTGAGCCCTGCCACCTCAGTGAAAGATGGCTAATGGTGGGAGGTAACTACAGCTAGCACTCTCAGTTTGTAAGTCCAGAGCCCCTCCCTCTAGGTGAGCTGGCTATTTGGGAGGAGTTGCTGGATTCTTAGCTCCACATTTACCTCAAAAGGACAGGAAGTCAAATTTACAGTCTTGGCACTTTGATGTTCAGGGTCAGTCCTTCTTTCAGAAGAATGTTCACACTACAGCCTGTTTAATGTAGGTTCTGGGAGTATTTCCCTTCAGAAACCTCAGGAAATGTCTCACTGCAATGAATAAATTTGTATCTAAACAAATTAACAGTATTTCTCTTACATAATCTAAACCTATCCATATCTAAATTCACCAATGATTTTCTGAAATGACTTTCTCTTTTTTTAACATTTTTTTATTGATGCTTTGTACATTTCATACATCATTTTCCAATTCAGTTCAGGCATATTTTCCTTTCCCTTCCCCCCCACCCCAACCCCATCCCAGATCTTGCATTCTGCCATAACTGTCCTGCATCTTTCTCTCAGGTTTTTTTTTTCATTTTTCAGCTATAAGTGATAATCCATGAGTACAAGCATCCTCCATGTAAAACCAATTTGCAGGCTGTTGTGCCCAAATCCCCACAGCCCCACCATCCAGCGAGAGGTGAGGGGTTGTATGTTCAATCAAGTTGATCAAATGAGTGTCCAGACTACATTGCTGTAGTTTCACTATTCACCCCAATCGCAGCCCTTACATTCTACCACACCTCCTCTTCCACAGATTGTTCCCTAGGCTTAGAAAAGGGGCACAGGTGGATGAGAAGCAAAACAGTCCACTCTCTCTGGAGCTGTTGTCTTGGACTCTGTTTGTCCAGGAATAACCTTTTGATCCTACTAATGAAGCACAAGCAATTAGGTATATAGGTATTTAAACAGCACTAATAGTTATGGTAGGTTACTTTGGTATAGACACATATGTTTGGATGGTATGTTAATCCATGAATTACATTTTTTTCCTGTTAAATATGACAGGGTCTTACTGTGGTTTATAACATCTCCTAACCTGTAGAGGATGTAAGCTTGTGGCATCAGCCATGGGTTATTCCTCCAAGGAGAGAGCCAATAACCAATTAGATTTGGGATATACAGGCATATGGCTGCCTCTGCTGCACAGTATTTCCAGGCAGGTGAGGTGTAGCTGGTGCTGACGGTGGAGTCTTGCTTGACTCAAGGAGACCCGTATTTGCTTTATTGGTTTAGTGGCCTTTGGTAACACTCTCTGGTATTCCAGAGGCCATCTGTACACTTTCATGTGTGGTCTCAATACATCTTTCCCATGTTAATGTCAGGTCTTCAGCAGCAGGGCCTTATCACCTCTCTTTTTGCAGGTATCCCAGTTTAGAGGCAAGGAGCCTTTACCTTTTGTGGGGCCTTGGAACCCCTGGCCAACATCTCCCTGGTAGAATAATCCATTGCTGATGTCAGAGCTCCTGTATTAATATATTTTGCTTAAGTGCATAGCTTAAGGACTTTAGTATTATATTTGGTTCTGAACAGAGAATAATCCTTTTCACAGTTCTTATGTCTATTAGTCAATTAAAGAAGGCAGTTTTACCGGTTTTATAAGAGATTACCTCTATAATAGTTGTCTCCAATTTACAGTTGGAGAGCGACCTCATCATCATCATATTTCTCCTTATAGCTCTGTTCACAATAGCAAAAAGCTGGAACCAGCCCAGGTGCCCCTCAACTGAAATGACTTTCAAGCTCTTTGAGGACTGAGCTGTCTTCCCAGCCCTGCTATTCCTTTTTGCAGTGCAAAATAGAGTTTTACATCAAGGTCTAGTTCATAGAATTGATTTTTCACAGGAAAAGTATTTTTTAGTCATAATATTAATAGAGATGTAAAATCAATTTTTTTATGAAAAAAATTGGATCTTATTAATTCAAATGTTACCTCTACTTTTCCTGATTCAGGTAGTTCACGTTTACATTTCCCTATTATATTAGCATTAGCGTTTCATGTAGTCTGATCCCTTCCTCTCCTGTCCATCCATAGGTAGAATGCCATCTTTATCTGAAGCAGAGCAAACTTCTGGATTACTACAAGTCAAAGGACATTGTTATGGTTGCTTACTGTACTCTGGGATCTCAACCACCTTAACGCTGGTAATGACCACAAGGAACTCTCTTCAAACACTCTTTTTGCTGAAATATTTTCATTATTCTTTTTTTAACTTAATTTTTTTTAATTTATTTTTTATGTATATGAATGTACTGTCTGCATGTAGGTTTGTGCACCCATATCATGCAATGCCACGGAGGTTAGAAGAGGGTGTCGGATTCCCCTGGAACTGGAGTTAAAGACGGTTCTCAGCTGCCATGTGGGTGCTGGGGATCGAACCCGGATCCTCTGCAAGAGCATCTGGTGCTCTTAACCGCTAGGCCATCTCTCCAGTCCCTTCATTATTCTTAATTGAATTTTCAGAATTTCACTGTAACTGATTTAAAGACGGAAGGATTAGGGTTTCTGAGAGGATCCCTGGTGATACAGACAATTCTGTTCCAAGGACTACTCTGAGGATCCCTGGTTTAGAGTGGGCACCCAGTGTGTTTGAAAGCCTCCTACCGAACCACATTATCAGTCTTTGCAGCTGAACATTTCTTTTTTCCTTCCAAGCTCTCCATTTCTCCTGAATGATCCAGTTCTTTGTGATACAGCAAAAAAGCAGGAGTGAAGTCCTGCCCAGATTGCCCTTCGCTACCATCTTCAACCTGGTATTGTGGTCCTGGCCCAGAGTTACAAAGAGAATGAGATAAAAGAGAATTTACAGGTGGAGTGGGGCTGTGGGCATTAGGGCTCTTACACACATAGCACTTACCATCTCTTTTCTTCCTTGAAAACTCTCAGGGCATTTTTGAGTCAAGTCAGTCTTCCTAGCATTTCCTGTGCAGGCGAGCTTTCAGAAATGCTCTGCCCAGCTCTACAGCACAAGTAGCAGCTTATCCTTCTTAACCTGGTAGTATTAGGTTTAGAGAGCAGACAAGAGATTTGGGTTCCAGCATGAAGTCATTGGAAAGGAAGCCTTTTTCGTGTCCTGAAATATGATTTTAGGATTGAGTGGGCTTTTCATATGCCATTTATTTGTGGTTTCATTATGTTTTTGGCCTGCATACTTAATATTTTATAATAATGACATATTTATTGATTTTTTTTCCTTCTTTGCTTAAGGGCCCATTTTTTACTTGACTATTTACCTAGGCTTGCTGAGGTTTTATTTCCAACTCTGAGACATTTATTGTACCATTACCTTCATTAGTTGCAAGCTAAATCAGCTTAAAGTTAGGAGTTTAATATAAAGAGTATTTATTTAGCTCACTCCACAGCTCATCCTGAGCTGAGTCATCTGTCTATGTTGAGTTCCCTCAGGTGTGTTCATGGAACTCATCTATATTTGGAAGATGTTGTGGCCCTCCACCCCAGGTTATTGACTGGACTTTTCCTCAGGTCCTTTAGCTTCAAATCATTTTTATCCGTTAGCTAACCTCATCAGATTCCATGTCCTCACATGGCCCAGGATCAATGAGATGAGGGGATAATTGATAATACTTTAAATGTAGGCAAATAATTGGCATATAATTTATTCTGCTAAGACCTAGAGGTTAATGCAAGTTAAAAAAAAAAAAAGCAAAAACAAGGGGCCAAGGACATTGCTCAATGGTTAAAGTTCTTGCTAAACAAGTGTGAAGACTGGAGTTTGGATGGGAAACAATACACATAAAATGTCAAGTGTCAAACCTGTACTTCTAGCCTCAGCAATTGGAGATAGGGGTACTCAGAACAAGCTGCCTAGTGAGACCAGGCATATCAGTGAGCTCTGGGTTTGATTGAGAGACCCTGTGTCAATAAATAATGTGGAAAGATGACAGAAGATTATTCTGGACATCAAACTAGGGCTTTCCAAGGATGAGTACAAATGTCCATGCACATACACACATGCAAACACATACATATAAACATGCATACCACACAAGAATGGAAAAAGAAAAATAGTAGGCAAGATTAAGGGAATGGGGAAATATTGTAGCTGTTAGACCAGCAGGGAGTCACTAGGATGGAAAGAGACATCCCCTGGTAGTTAGGGAAGAAGGCTCCAGTTCTGAGTGGAGACCAGCAGGGAGTCACTAGGATGGAAAAAGACATCCCCTGGCAGTTAGGGAAGGAGGCTCCAGTTCTGAGTGGAGACCAGCAGGGAGTCACTAGGGTGGAAAGAGACATCCCCTGGCAGTTAGGGAAGGAGGCTCCAGTTCTGAGTGGAGACCAGCAAGGAGTCACCAGGATGGAAAGAGACATCCCCTGGTAGTTAGGGAAAGAGGCTCCAGTTCTGAGTGGAGATTGGGAAATGAGGGATGTAATCTATTTGCCACATTTACATATTCTCCATGTTAATTATCTTGGAAATTCAGATGCATTTGTTGCTGTATCTCAAATCTTGTGTTTCTTTTCCTAATTGTTTTACTTTCACGAGGAGAAGTTTCTTCCTTTACTTTGTGGTTAAGGGTCATGTCTTTTTCCTTGTTGGGAACAGAACAGTAGACACCTCATTATTTTCCAAAAATGTTACAGTGTTTCCTTTTAAACTCTTCTTTAATTAAAATGAACATTTTAAAATTATGGGAAATTAAAATTTGTATCCTTATTTTTCAAAATGGGTGTGCAATGCTGTTAGCAAGAATAATTACATTCGTGGTTTGTTTACAAATGTGGAAACTTTTCCTGTCTTGGAACTATGTTGGAAAATCTGTCTTGCTGAACACAATGCCAATCATTTTGATTCTGTCTTATCACGTTTAAAATATCATAACATTGATCAAGAGACGGTCAGTGGTTAAGAGCACTGGCATCTCTGGTAGAGAACCCAAGGTTGAATTCCAGCACTCACATGGAAACTAACAACTGTCTGTCAGTCAAGTTTCAGAAAATCCAATGCCCTCTTCTGTCCTCTGTGGGCAATGTATGCCATGGGTGCACTTGAATTCATGCAGGCATAACTGATGGAGCCAGCCACTAAAATTGAATGAAACCTGAATGGGGGAGTGGGAATTGAGAAAAAATAAACACACATACACACACACACACACACACACACACACACACACACACACTCACACCAAAGAGATAGAACTGGGAGAGGCGACCAGTGAATACTGGAGCCCCCAAGTTTAATTTCCAAGGCCTTTCATACAAGCAAAATAAAAAGAAAATGACTTTTCTGCAAAAATCACATGGGGTAAAGGTACAGTTAAACTTTGTTTATATTCCAAGGACAGTCTCAAAGACTATTGCCTAGACTTGCAAGGACATTCCCTCAAAACAACAGTGAACATCACATCTGCTTGTACAGTATTAATCCATGCATGCCAAGAACTTGCTGAAATATTAAAGTTCACCATGGTGTAACTCATGCCAGCTCCCCACATATAACCCTCATACATGTGACATATAAACAAACAAATAAACAAATAAATAAATTTAATTAATATCATTACTGTTCTGGCAGATAATACATATATATATATGTTATATATATATATATATTATATATAATTTTATATATATTATATATATATAAAATTTTGATCATTTATTAGTGTTTACATGTATTAAGTGTGTGTTTAGGTATCTAAGTCTTTAAACAAGGTACTAAAGTTGTCCATCAAAGTAAGAAGAACTAACTTTAGGAAATATTAAAAATTTTAATCCATAATTTTGGTAGGCTTTTGATACATCTTTTTTTTTTTTTTTTTGTCGTTTTGAGCAGAATTGTCTCTATAGCCCAGCTCCGGGGAGGCACTTGTAAGACCAGGCTGGCCTTAAACTCACAGAGATCCGCCTGCTCTGCCCCAAGTGCTGGATTAAAGGGGTTGCCACCACCACGCCAGCTTAAAGATGGTTCTTGCTGCCTGTGGGAGTGCTGGGATAACGAAAGTGGCTCGTTCGGAGAGAGTAGTGTGTGCTCTTAACCACTGAGCCACCTCTCTAGCCTCTTGATATATCTTACCATTCTGAAACATTTCCATATTGGCGAGAGTATCCTATTCTGCTGGATCTATTAATTAGATCCTATTATATTTATCCTTTGATAAAAATTTCTCTCATTCTTACTTGTAATAATTTTCAAATGATGCAGAAAAGTTGGTAAATGAGCTTAATGGAATCTTCAGTGTATTAGACTGTTCACCACTTTAAGCTCTTTCTCCTTCTCGTTTTTTTTTCTTTCTTTTCTTTTTTCTTTCCTTTCCTTTCCTTTCCTTTCCTTCTTTATTTTTTTTTTTCTTTTTTTTTTTTTTCTTGGTCTTTTCGAGACAAGGTCTCCTGTAGGCCCCCAGTGTCCTGGAACTCCGTAATCTGTAGACCAGGCTGGCCTTAACTCATAAAGATCCGACTACGGCCGCTGCCTCCCAAGTGCTAGGATTAAAGGTGTGTGCCACCATGCCTGGCCTTTTCTTTTCTTTTCTCTTTCTTTCTTTCTATCTACCACTATATTCAGGATATAACCAAAGATTTATGATCTATTTGTTTCAACAATTTAGGATGTAGTAAGGATATTTTCTGTTTAAAGTATCCCAACTTCAGACACTGAGATCCTCTTCACGCGAAATTTTCTGTTGTTTGGAAATGACAAAATTAGTATTTGCACAGTTCTTGCTTTAAATGGTATTGAAAAACACTTTTCAGATTTAAGCTTGAGATACAATGCTAATTCTCCTCATGCAAGTTTCTGAGTTCTATGGAAACTCCCCATTGTCTTTGAATGATGTCAGCAGTTTATGTTACAGCTCCTTTTGTCTGTGCTGTTTCCCTGTATCTCAGAAGATAATTCCTTTAACTTTCACCTATCACCTATTGCTGACTGTGTATCTTGCTTGATGTCTTTAATGACTTTCAGCAGCTCTTCATATACTGAAAATTGCCTTTGTATGATTAAATCTGACTCATTTGGATTTTTAATATTGGAAAATTCTCAGACCAAGTAACTTAAGACTTTCTAATTGTATGATGGGTGTTTGAGTTCGAGTTGCCTTCAGAGGACATGAAAGTTCTAGATGGCCTGAACAAGAATCTCAGATAGGCTCTTGTTCCATAGTAAGTTACAATGATAAATATGCTGCCTCAGTTTATTTTAATTTTGTCTTTCTCTTTCAGTGAATGTTTATTCAGAAACCAAACATTGCATTAGTTTTGTAAAAGCTGCCATTAATCATTTATTTAATATTTTTACATTTATTTTATTATTTTCTTTCATTCATTTTTAAATAATAATTAACAAATAAAGAATGCAAGCATCCTTCATGTAAAAACAATTTGCAAGTAGCTATGCCTAAACTTATACAGCCGAAGGTCCCCACTGTCCAGCTGGAAGGGCTTGTATGCACAAGCATGTTGATCAAATAAAAGTCCAGTCTATATTGCTGTAGTTTCACAATTGCAGCCCTTACATTCTACCATGCCCCCTCTTCTGCAGATTGTTCCTTAGGCTTTAGACAAGTGGGCGAGAAGCAAAACAGTCTACTTTCTCTGGAGATGTCATTTTGGACTCTGATCAGTTCAGACTGTTTCCTTTCATGGGTTGGCAGTTTATCCAGGAATAACTTTTTAATCCTACTAATGAAGGACAAGCAATTAGATATACAGGCATTTAAACATTACTAATTATTATGGTAGGTTACCTTGGTATAGACACAGATGTTTGGATGGTTTGCTAATCTATGAACTTTTCTGTAAAAGATGACAAGGTCTTACTGTGGCTTATAACATCTCCTATCCACTAGAGGATGTAAGCTTGTGGCATCAGCTGTGAATTATTCCTCCAAGGAGAGTGCTAGTAGCCAATTGGATTTGGGATATACAGTCATATGGCTGCCACTGCTCCACAGTATTTCCAGGCCGGTGAGGTGTAGCTGATGCTGACGGAGGGGTCTTGCTTGACTCAAGGAGACCAATATTTGCTTTATTGATTTAGTGGCCCTTGGCAACACTCTCTGGCATTCCAGAGACCAACTGTACAATTGCAAGTGTGGTCTCAATACATCTTTCCCATGCTTACACCAGGTCTTTGACAGCAGGGCCTTACCACCTCTCTTCTTGCGGGTATCCCAGTTTTCAGGCAAATGCCTTTACCTTTTGGGGGGGCTTGGACCCCCTAGCCAACATCTCCTTGGCAGAATAATCCATTGTGGATATCTGAGCTCTCCTGTATTAATATATTTTGCTTAATTGCACAGCTTATAAAGACTTTAGTATTATATTTGGCTCTGAATAGAGAATTATCTTTTCACAGTTCCTATGTCTATCAGTCAATTAAAGAAAGCAGTCATACCCATTTTGTAAGAGATTACCTCTATAACAGTGGGCTCTAATTTATAGTTAAGGAATGACTTCATTACCGTTATGTATTTTTTTTTCTATGAAAAGGAGGTAAGAAAATCTCTCATATTAAAACTTTGTGGCGCCTGGAAGGTAAAGTTCATTAGGACACCTTATAAACAGTTGTTACAAATAGGATCCACAGAGATGTTTGATGCCTGTAGCAGTCTGAGGCTTTTTTTTCCATTTAATGTTTAGATGGGCCAACTTTTCTGCTGGTATTTCTTGGTACATCCTGGTCTACGGAGCGAGTTCCAGGACAGCTAGGACTACAGGGAGACCCTGTCTTGAAAAGAGAAATAAGTAGATATAGACAAAGTTTGGGCAAATTTGGATACCTGTTAAACTCACATCAATTAAGTATACATTAATCAAATATAGACCCATGTCCCCCTCCCAACACTCCCACCCCACCAGATTCACTGTTTCAGTCAGTTCTTTGATACAGTCTTTTCTGTTGTTGGTGTTATTATTGTTCTTTCCAATATGCATCCCTCCCCACAAAAAATATTTACAACTGGGTTATTGATGCTAGCATCCACAGATGAGGGATTTGTTTTTCTGTGACTGTGTTACTTCACTAACAATATCTTCTAGTTCCATCCATTTACCTGCAAAGTTCATGATGTCTTCTTTCTTTACCACTGCATAGAACTCCATTGTGTACATGTACCACATTTTCTCTATCCACTTGTCAGCTGAGGGGCATTTGGGTTGGTTACAGCTATTTGGTATTGTGAACAGAGCTGCAATAAATATAGCTGTGCATGTATCTCTGCAGTAAGATGAGTCTTGTGGGTATATACCCAGGAGTGGAAAGACTGGGTCAGGTGGTAAGCTCATTTTGAGTTTTCCAAGGGTTCCCCACACTGCTTTGCATAGTGGCTGTACAATTTTACATTGCCACCAGCAATGGATGAGTTTTCACCTTTCCCCACAACCTCTCCAGCACTTGGTATCTTTTGTTTTCTTGATCCTAGCCAGTCTTATTGGAGTGAGATGATATCTTAAAGTGGTTTTAATTTGCATTTCCCTAATTATTAGTGACATCGAACATTTTTTTTTGATGTTTCTCAGTCATCTCTAATTCCTCACTTGTGAAGTCTCTATTCAGCACTTTGCTTCATCTTTTGAGTGATTCATTTGTTTTGTTTCTTCTTTGTTTTTTGAGTAGTTTATATATTCTGGAAATCAATGCTTTGTCAGATGTATCTGTGGTGAAGGTTTCCTCCCACTCTGTGGGCTTTCTCTTCACTTCCTTTATTGTTTCTTTTAATGTACAGAAGCCTTTGAGTTTAATGTGTCCCATTTGTCAGTTGTCGACCTTAATTCTTGCGCAGCTGCTGTCTGATTTAGGAAATATTTTCCTACACCCATGTCTTGTAGTCTGTTCTAGTTTGTCTTCCATTGCTGTGACAAAACATTCTGACTGACACCAACTTGTGGGAGGAAAGTGTTTATTCTGCTTACATATCCTGGGTCACAGTTCATCACTCAGGGAACCCAAGGCAGGAACTCAGGGCAGGAACCTGGAGTCAGGAGCTGAAGCACAGGCCATGGAAGAATGTTGTTCGCTGGCTTGCTCCTCTGGCTCATGCCCAGCCTGCCTTCTTATACAATACACAACAACCTGCTCAGGGTGGCACTATTCATTGTGGGCTGAGCCCTCCCACATTGCTTGACAATCAAGACAATACTCTAGAGATGTGGCCACAGGCCAATCCAATGGAGCCAATTCCCCAATTGAGGCTCCCTCAACCCAGGTGTGTCAAGTTGACACTAAAGCAATCCAGCACAACTGACCCCTTGTCAACTTGACACACAAAACACATCAAGATTAAACCACCACCTTTCCAGTTCTTATCTCCAAAGTATGATGTTAACATTAATCACAACCTAAGACAGTACAACCTTAAAAGCCCCACAGTCCTTAAAATGTCCCAACACTTAAATTTCAGTCTACTAAAATTCTCTTATCTGTGGGCTGCTGTAAAATACAAAACAAGTACTGTCTTATTTCAAAGGGAAGAATCAGGCACACTCAAACAAACCTAAGTCCAGCAAAGTAGCTCAAGGCTGGACACCTGGGAATCACTCATGATCTTCTGGGCTCCAAAGGGTTTCAGCAGCTCCCCTTCTCTGACTCTGCTGTCCGTGGCACCCATAGCTCATCTTGCAGGCCCAGGCTGACTGCATTCCACACCTGCCACTGCTCTTGGTGGTCATTCCACGGTCCCCGCATCCCCAAAAAGCTGGGGTCGCCACTGAAACTGAGGCAGCACCTTCACCAATGGCTTCTTCTGACCCCTCCTGGTGCAAAGCCTCAGCTTCTCTCCATGATCCCTGCAATCCTTGGGTCTTCACTGCAACCAAGGTGCACTTCCACTAATGGTCTTTCCTGATCTCTCACAGTGCCAAGCCTCAGCTGCTCTCTGTGACCCCCTCAAATTTCAACACCAGAACCACATAGGAGCCTCTTACATACTACCAAGTCCTACTTCTGGCTTGAGATGGAGGCTCAGGCCCCTTCTGGAACATAGCTTCTGTGTGCTGACCCTGAAGAAATTCTTCCCAGAAGATTTCCCCACAGTGATGCTGGTCTCTTGTTACTTACAGCTGACTTTTCAGCCCCAGCTAACCAGCATCAATTGTCCCAGTACAACAAAGATTTCACTTCAGGTTCTGGTCTCTTGTTACTTACAGCTGATTCTTCAGCCCCAGCTGACCAGAACCCACAGATTAAACAGTCCTG
>VZQC01002611.1:671954-723212 GCA_009823505.1 Rhizomys pruinosus | reverse complement strand
TTTGCCCTGCTGGTTTTCAGTCTTGTTTTGGTCCAGTATTTCCTCACTATGCCTCTATTCCTCCCTTTTGGAATGGGAATGTGTATTCGGTTCCACTGTACATTGGGAGTATGTAATTTGTCTTTTGATTTTACAGGAGCTTACAGTTTGAGAGATTGGCCTGAGTCTCAGAAGAGACTTTGGACTGTGGACTTTTGAATGGCATTGAAACTGCTAAAGACTCTGGGGACTTTTAAGGTTGGACTAAATGCATTTTGCATTTTATATGGTCAGGAGCCTATGAGGGCGAGGGAGTGGAATGTGGTGGTTTGGATGAATGTCCCCCATCGGCTCTAGGTATTTAGACATTTGTCTCCAGTTGGTGGCGCTGTTTTTGGAGGTCTTAGAAGGTGTGGCCGTGCTGGAGGAAGTGTGTCACTGGGGGCAGGCTTAGTGAGTTTTAACAAGCCTCATGGTCTACAGTTGATCCCTCTCTTGGCTTCCTGTGCTCTTCGTGAGATGTGACCCTCGGTTTCCTGCTCCAGATCCAGCCACCACGCCTCCCACCACAATGGACTGTAATTTCCCGGAACTGTCAATCATAAGCTCAAATAAACTCTTCCTTTTATATGTTCCTTGGTAATGGTGTTTTATCACAGCAACAGAAAAGTGACTAATACAGTGGCCCTACTCATTGTGGGCTGGGCCCTCCCACATTGCCTGACAATCAAGAAAATACTCCAGAGATGTGGCCACAGGCCAATCCAATGGAGCCAATTCCCCAATTGATGCTCCCTCAACCCATGTGTGTCAAGTTGACACTAAAGCTATACAGCACAATTGACCCCTTGTCAACTTGACACACAAAACACATCATTACTAAACCACCACCTTTCCAGTTCTTATCCCCAAAGTATGATGTTATCATTAATCACAACCTAAGACAGTACAACCTTAAAAGCCCCACAGTCTTTAAAATGTTTAAACACTTAAAAGTTCAGTCTGTGAAAAGTCTCTTAACTGTGGGCTGCCGTAAAATCCAAAACAAGTAATGTCTTATTTCAAAGGGAAGAATCAGACACACTCAAACAAAACCTATATCCAGCAAAGTAGCTCAAGGCTGGACACCTGGGACTCACTCACAATCTTCTGGGTTCCAAAGGGTTTCTGTAGCTCCCTCCTCCAACTCTTGTCAATGGCACACACAGATCATCTCACAGGCCCAGGATGACTCCTTTCCACACCTGCCCCTGCTCTTGGTGGTTATCCCATGGTCCAGGCATCTCCAAAAAGCTGGGGTCACCACTGAAACTGAGGTTGAACCTTCACCAATGGTCTCTTCTGACCTCTCCTGGTGCAAAGCCTCAGCATCTCTTCATGACCCCTGCAATCCTGGGGTCTTCACTGCAACCGAGGTGCACTTCCACCAATGGTCTTTCCTGACCTCTCACAGTGCCAAGCCTCTGCTGCTCTCTCTGACCCCCTCAAATTTCAACACCGGAACCATATAGGAGATCTTACACATTACCAAATCCTGCTTCTGTCTCAAGATGGAGGGTCAGGCCCCTTCTGGATCACAGCTTCTGTGTGCTGACCCTGAAGAAATTCTTCCCAGAAGATTTCACCACAATGATGCTGGTCTCTTGTTACTTACAGCTGATTCTTCAGCTCCAGCTATTCAGCATCAATTGTCCCAGTACAACAAAGATTTCACTTCAGGTTCTGGTCTCTTGTTACTTACAGATGATTCTTCAGCCCCAGCTGACCAGAACCCACAGATTACAATCCTGATGATCTCTGTTCCCCTTTGAAACTAGAAACTTCACAAGCCAGGCCTCCATCTTCTACAAACCCTTCAGCAAAACTGCTCCAATCCCCACAGCAATGATCTTTAGGCATTCAATGATTTTCCCAGCCCAAAGTTTCAAATGCCTCCACAATCCTTCCCCAAAACACTAAGGTCCGGTCTTTCACAGCAATACCCCACTCCTAGTACCAATTTCTGTTCTAGTTTGTCTTCCATTGCTGTGACAAAACACTCTGACTGACACCAACTTGGGAAGGAAAGGGTTTATTTATCTTACATCAACTGGGTCACAGTTCATCACTCAGGGAGCCCAAGGCAGGAACTTAGGGCAGGAACCTGGAGGCAGGAGCTGAAGCACAGGCCATAGAGGAATGTTGTTCATTGGCTTGCTCCCCTGGCTCATCTCCAGCCCATCTTCTTATACGGTACACAGCAATGTGCCCAGGGTGGCACCACTCATTGTGGGCTGGGCCCTCCCCACACAGCTCAACGATCAAGCCAATACTCCACAGATGTGGCCACAGGCCAATCCAATGGAGCCAATTCCCCAATTGAGGTTCCCTCAACCCAGGTGTGTCAAGTTGACACTAAAGCTATCCAGCACATGTGGGTTCTAAGAACTGAACCTGCTTCCTTTTCGAGAGCAGCCAGTGCTCTTAAAAGCTGAGCCATCTCTCCAGTCCTGAGGACATAATACCACAAGTGAGAAAGTGATAATCATTCAGTAATTCTCAAAACTTTTAATATATTATATTGTTGGTAAAGGATAAAGATTCCTCAGGGCTGGAGAGATGGTGAGAGGACCCAGGTGCAGTTCCCAGCACCCGCATGGTAACTAACAACCATCCATACTCTAGTTCCAGGGGATACAATGCCCTCTTCTGGCCTTTGTGGATATTGTACTCACGTGTGCACTTAAATATATGCAGGCAAAACACTCATACACATAAAACCTATATCAATAAAATAAAAATTTTAAATAACTATAGAGACTTAATAATTATATGATAAGCTCCTTGGAGACAGAAATATTTATCTTTATTGATATTATTTCCCTATCTGAATTGAACACAATATTCTGGGTATGATAGTCAGTGCACAAATAATGTTATATAAATGGAAGTGAAATTTTTACTTAAAAGCTATGCTCTCCAAATTATATTTGTGATACTGAATGTTTGGGTTTGCACTAAATGTTGAGAAAATGAAATAACAGATATTTCCCACTTTTGCTTTGGTAGATTCACTGATGGATCTAAAGGAGAGGAATAGATGTGAATATTTGACACTGTTTTCTAGTCTAGGCAAGGGAGTTTAATGCAAAAATTTTAGTTATGATGTTTAAAAACATTTTCCCTCTATTCAGGTCATGAAAATTAGAACAGCAGATTCTGCAAACAGTTGGCAACAAAATGATGAAAACACAGCGGCCCCACAGATTCCTGTCTTTGCTACTGTAGAAATGTAAAGCAGAGTCAGTATTATTCATGGTTATTTTTCATTTTAGTTGTTCTCATCAACATGAAAGTCCATATTCTGAGGTATTTTGACATGGAGGCCTGTGCTGTCATTTCTGTTTGAAGTCTGTGTGGGTAATGAGATGGGAGAATTCCCAGATGCTGCTGACTGCCCATGTACTGCTGGTCAATCCAAGCAGCTCAGCTGTTCACATTCAGCCACAGCCCCAGCCACCAGTCTGAATCATTACTGAATGCATTTCTACAACGACCTTAAATAAGACGATATTGTTTCTCATTAGGATCCTCCTTTGGTATCATCTCTGCTACTTGCCTGGTTTGTTTCCTTTTGAGTCCTTATGTCTTATGTCTGAGTCCTTATGTCTGAGAACTGATTTGTGGAAGCCTGGGAACTGGGTTAAGAAAACAATAACTTCATTTTATAGTCACATCAGGGATCAAGTGGGTAGCATTCTTAAGCTCTGGAGAAGTAGTCATCAGCAGGCATTTGTGAGTTGGTTCTCCTGTAGCCTGTATGTTGGGCAAGAACACACATTGGGGATAGTCTGGGATTTTGAGTGTGGAAAGTGAGACATTCTGGAAAACCTGAGCAACAGTGACAGGATCCTGGAAATGGGGAGGAAGGCATTCTGGGATAGCATTGGCCATAAGGTGAGAAGAGAAACAGCTGGCAAGGTCTTTAAGAGTCAGAAGGGAGAAGTTCCTAGGAGAGGAGTGCTGCAGACTAGGGGTCTTCATTGGGTTCTTGTGTTCCATGCCTTAAATAATCAGAAAGCAAGAAATTTGTTAGACACAACAGAAAGCAACAAGGATAACAAATTCTACAACAAGGAGGAAACACTCTACATATAGACATCTGCACAGAGAGATGAAGCTCTCAAGTGGAGAGGAGGTTGGCATCCAGAAAGGCCAAAGGTCTGGGAAGGCTGGAGTCTTGGGTGGGGATGAAGAGCCTCCTGGGAAAATCAAGGAAAACAAGGATTTTAATCTTTGTTTTCACACTCTCAATGTGTTTTTACCCACAAGATATTGCTCACGCGTTTCTGGTTAGAGCAGTGGCCCAGCTGGCTGGAGCCACCCAGCTGTGGTTCTCCCTCTGATAGAAAATGTCCTCTTTCTGTTTCTTGCAGACAGGGACTTTTAAATATATTTTATTTTCTTTCTCTCTTTACTAAGAAATCACCTTTTTTGCAGTAATCTAACTCAATTTAATTTTCCCTGGTAAACAATCAATACATGAATATCCTTTTTGATGTATTCCACTGCCCAAGTACAAACCACCAATGTTTCTGTGATAGCCATAAAAATTTACTAATAAGGAGGTGGTTGCTAAGAACCTGAAAGTGTCAAAGACCCCAACATGAGATAGATTAATGAGGAAAGTAAATATGAATCTGCACTCAGCTTCTGCTTATTATTACAGGTTTACCCTCTTGGTACTCCACTGAAATCTTGGCCAAACTACCACATTCTTGTGATCTGTTGCAAACTCTTGCTTCTGTGTAATCATCACTTACTTAGCTACTATGTATACATTATTTCATTGCTTCATTCCTGACAATGAGTTGACTATAGATTTCCCTACAAACATGAGCTTGTGAGCTGGGAGCTGGTGCTCTTACAGAATTACACCCTCTCCTTCACCTGAAAAAAACTACTATTCACATCACTGCTGGAAGTTTTTGCAACATTTCTGAAGGCCTCAGTGAGTTCAAGCTGCCATATCCTTGGTGCAGCTTGATCTCATTGAGGGTGAAACCTCTGAAGGGTTTCTGGAGTCTCCTTCCAGGATGCCACAGAGGACTGTGAGGCCCTGGACCTGAGCTGTCACCAGGTGAAGATGGAGTGGATGTCCAGACAGGTAAGGACTTGGGCTAGGCAGATAGGAGCCAGCATGGGCTGATCCTTCAGAGGAAGTTGCACCTGAAACCTCTATGTGGCATTAACCTTTGACCAGGCTGGAAAGGGGATCTCAGTTAAACCTTGAATGGATTCAAAGGTGACACTGGCCCCATTCAGGTAAAACAAGAATTTAGTGGAGTAACTAGGGTACAACTGCCTTAAACTCTGAGTGGTTTTGCATGAATCTGAGAGTGAAAGTGAAGGTTGGTTCAGACATGTGGCCTTATTAAGTTGCCTCAAGGCAGCCAACCAGGCAGACACCTGAGTAAGGGAGAGAGTAGCACTGTCCAGCCCTTCCTATGCACACAGCATATATATCCCAGGCACATCTAAAATTTCAGTTGGGTTCCTCTCAGTCCAATGTCAGACCCAGACTGCCCTCCAGATGATGTTAGACAGCTTTCAACTATTCTATGTAGGAGATTATGGCATTAAGAATATACCCTCTGTAATTGTTTGTCTTCCATTGCTGTGACAAAACATTCTGACCAACACCAACTTGGGGAGGAAAGGTTTTATTCATCTTACATCTCCTGGGTCACAGTTCTCAGGGAGCCCAAGGCAGGAACTCAGGGCAGGAAACTCGAGGCAGGAACTGAAGCACAGGCCATGGAGGAATGCTGTCCACTGGCTTGCTCCCTGGCTCATGCCCAGCCCGCCTTCTTATACAGTACACAACAACCTGCCCAGGGTGGCACCACTCTTGTGGGCTGGGCCCTCCCACACTGCTCGACCATCAAGAGAATACTCCACAGATGTGGCCACAGGCCAATCCAATGGAGTCAATTCCCCAACTGAGGCTCCCTCAACCCAAGTGTGTCAAGTTGACACTAAAGCTATCCAGCACACCCTCCATGGGCTGGAGAGATGGCCTAGCAGTTAAGAGCTCTGACTGCTCTTGCAGAGGACCGGGGTTTGATCCCCAGCACCCACATGGTGGCTGAGAATCATCTTTAACTCCAGTTCCAGGGGAATCCGATACCCTCTTCTGACCTCCAGGGCATTGCACGACACAGGTGCACAAACCTTCATGCAGACAGTACATTCATACACATACAAAAAAAAATAAAAATTAAAAAAGAATACAACCTTCAAATTGAGAACTTTCTGTGAAATTGAGTGGTCTTTTTCAACTTGGACTGGCTGACAGGAACCTGCCTACCGTTGGACCTGCCTATGATTAAAAGAGTTGAGAGGGTGTGCCTCAACAGCCTGGCACTTTATCCTGTACAGATTTCTCCTAAGGGCTACCCCCACCCGCCACTGGCTCAGGGCCCATGTACTCCAGAGGTCATGTCCTCCAGTGCCAGCTATCCTGGCCACCTACAAATCTATGTTAATTGTGAGGGCCCTGGGGACTTCCGTCCATCAAGGGCATGAACAGAACTCTCAAACCTTCCCATACTTGAGCCTGTGAACTCATGGCTGCTGAAGTCATACACCCTGAAATTCCTGGAGCTGAGCCTCACTCACTCCAACCTGTACCTGCCATTCCCTGAAACACCAACACATTCAGATGGACAAAACAAAACCAACACCATTGTGAGCCCTGTCTTATCCTCCTAAAAAATGGGGACTTTCCCCTAATTTGGGCTGCCTCACTGCCAGAAATGACCTGGTGTCTCTTTAACTCCTCTGCCAGGCTCCAGCCATCCATTCTTTTGGAAGATGGGACCATTCTTGCCCTCTCACCCCCACTTTGATATACCAACTTCTCATGAGAGATGACTTCCTCAATTGGTGCCAACATACCCCACCTTACTCAGAAGAGGCCCAAGCCATGATAGGTCTGCTGAATTCCATCATGCAGACTGCTCAGCTTGTGAAGGATGATGACAGTCAACTCCTCAGCACTCAGTTCAACTCTGATGAGCATCAGCACATTAGCCAGGTGGCTGGGGAAGGCTTATTAGTAATCCTTACAAAGGATGATGAAATCCAGAATGTTTTATACATACTGCTCTTCCAGAGGAATGACTTAATTGGAACCCCAATATCTGAGAGCAAGCTCAGGCTCTCAGTCAAATGTGTCAGCACCATCATTAAGTGTGGAACAGCAATCCTGGATTCAGAGTTATCTGCTACCAATCTCCTTAGCACACTAGCCAGAGCAAAGCATGCAGGGCATGCTCTGCTTTCATCTAGTATGCACTCAGAACTCACAGTTGGCTTGCTTGTCAGCAGGCCCCTCTTCTGAATACACTTCATGAGCTGTGGTGACACATGGTGGTGTGGAGGTCTAATATTGGCCACTGGGAGGTGATGTCACGTGATGGCGATGTAGCAGCTGCTCACACCAACCTATATAAGCTGCCTGTTACATAGAAAAAAAGAATTTCACAGATTTGCACCATCTGACCTTGTCCCCAGGCTGTTACTGCCACACACGTGCTTGCTTGTGAGGCGATCAACCCCACAGCTTGCTCTTTGGCTCCTTTGATCATGGGATCTAGCAGCTCCACAACCCTGTGTTTGGTGTGGGACTCTCAGTTCCACAATTGTGTGTTTAGTTAGCCATGGTACTATCAGTCCCATAGCTGTGGGTTTGACCGTGGGACCATTAGTCCTGCGGCTCTGTGTTTGGCTGCAGGGCCATCAGAACCATTTGTGCCCTCTCCAGCTTATCCAACATCAGAGTCAACTGCCCCGCATTTGACAGGATCCAAATGGGAGCCCATGGGGTCTACCAGCTTAACTCAAATGAGTGAAGTCATCTAAGAGTAAAAGGAAACACCAGTCAGTTTTATCAGGGGCTCTGTCTAATGACTATCAGTGTTATACCCCTTTCAATCCAGAAGCACCAGGGAACATCAACGATTAATAGAGCTTTCATTTATTTATTTTTATTTTTTATGTGTATGGATATATTGTTTTCATGTATGTAAGAGCAGCCACGTTCTGCAATGGCTGCCGAGGTCAGAAGATGACATCAGATCCTCTGGAACTGGAGTTACAGGTGGTTGTTAGCCACCACGTGGGCACTGGGAATCAAACCCAGGTCCTCTGCTAGGGCAGCTAGTGCTCTTAACCACTGCACCATCACTTCAGCCCCCAGTACAGCTTTTAGTGAGCAGTTGGCTCACTGTGTGCACCACTAGCTGCAGCAACTGGGCAGGTTTGCTGGGATGAACAGAAGCCAGATTCTCAATATTTATCCAAAGTGGTAGCCAACTGGGAGGGGGCCAGTAAAAGAGAAAAAGAAAAATGGCAAGAAAAAAGCCAGTGTCATGGTGGTGGCCTTCCGGGAAGTAGGGAACGTAGGGAGGCCCAGGTCTAATCATGAGGGAAGAAAATGCCCAAACCCCTTAAAGAAAGATCAATGTGCATATTGCAGGAAGAAAGGACATTGGAAAAACAAATGACCAGAATGGGAGGAAGGAGCTGAAAGAGGACACCAAAGACAGAGGATATTCAGGCCTGTGGTGCTCACTTTTTCCCATAAATGCAGCAGATCGTTGACACCAAGAGAACCCCACCTGGGGCTCTGAATCAGATGGAAGATGACCAGGCTCAATTAAAATCAGTCCCCAGAGGCCTATGGTCAGAGATGATCTAGGGGGTCAAGCCATAGACTTTATACTGAACACTGGCATGGCCATTTCCAGAGTGACCTCCCACCCTGGAAAGTTCACTAAAGACTCTGTCACCATCATAGGAGCAACAGGGACCACTAAGAAATACCAGTTTTGTGAGCCGGGAGATTGCCTGGTGGGAAGCCACTAGGTCTGTTACTGATTCCTGTGCGTACCTGAGGTCCTAGGGCCCCTATTAGCCAGAGACCTGCTCTCCCAGCTCAGTACCATGAGCACTATGGACTTAGGTCACACAACTACCCCTGAGTCCCTGCCTGTGTTTAGTCTGGAAGGGCATCTAGAAGAGGAGTAGACCTTCTTCTAGATGGACTAGATGGACCAGGGGGCACCAGGGGAGAAGGCCCAAAGCTCCCCAAACATTGACTGGAACCTGGACTGCTTTCTCCAAATCTGGGACATACAAGGAAGAACCGGCCTGTCAAAGATTCCCTCTCTGGTGATTCTGGCACTAAACCAGGTGTGACTCCAGTGAGGCAGAGACAATACCCAGTCTCCTCGGAAGCCTGCCTTGGGATCATCCCCCACATCAAAAGTCTCATGGATGAAGGGGTCCAATTTCCACAGAACACCCCCTTGCTTCTACTAAAGAAGCCTGGAATCAGTGATTGCCTGCCAGTCCAAGACTTCCACAGAGTCAATGATACCACCAAGACTCTACTCCCTGTAGTCCCCAGTCTGTATACATTGCTGAGTCTGATACCCTCAAAGGCAGTTGTGTTCAAATACCTACACCCGAAGGATGCCTTCTGCTTGAGGTGGCAGAAGTAAGCCAGGTCCTGGTCACCTTTGAATGGGAGAGCCCAGAGACTTTTTTGGAGGGGCAATGGAGATGGACTTGCTTGCTCCAAGGGTTCATAACTCCCCTAAAATTTAGGGGAAGTATTAGCCAAGGACCTAGAAAAACTCCCAATATGGTGGGTGAACCATCCTGTAGCACTCTGTCCACTTCTCGCAACTTCCAGTAGAGGAATCTATGAGAAGGGCATGAGCTTCTAAACTTCTCACAAGAGGCAGCATGCAAAATCTGTGAGAAAGAGACCCAGTGCTGGATGTGGTGGCACATGCCTTTAATCCCAGTACTTGGGCAGCAGAGGCAGGTGAATCTCTGTGAGTTCAAGGCCAGCCTGGTCTACAGAGTGAGCTCAAGGACAGGTGGGAATAAAGGGAGACCCTGTTTCAAAAAAAAAATTAAAAAAAAAGAAAAAGATCCTAGTCTGTCAAGAGGAAGTCATGTACTTGAGGTATCACCACAGCCAGGGACAGAAGAAACTAGGGGAAACATGAAAGAGCGATAATCTGGTACTCTGTACCCAAACCAAGAAATAGTTGCAAAAGCTCCTGGGAGTGGCTGGGCTTTTCTGTATCTGCATCCCAGGGTTCTCTGCTACAGATAAACCTGTCCAAAGTACCCTCAGAAAACCCACTATAGACTCTCTGCAGTGGGGAAAGAGGAAGAAGATGCTTCTAACCAACTGAAGGAAAGGCTGAGGGGAGCCCATTCATCGGCACTCCCAGACATCACCTGACTATTTGCCCTGTTTGTATATGAGAAAGGGGTTCTTGGGCTGAGACTGCTGATCCAACAGTTAAGACCATGGAATAGGCTGGTATCATACCTTTCCAAAAACAGTAGACCCAATAGTCTCAGCTTGTGTCCTCTGCCTCCAGTAGCAAGGGTACAGGAGGCAGACGAGATGACTTTGGCACAAAGAGTTAGAATGCCACAGCAAGTCGCCTCCTTGTTAAATGGAATAGCCAGTCACTGGATGACTAGAGAGTGAGTGGTTCCATCTCCATGTGGGGGAGAATCTCTGCATCTGGACAAAGGCTACTCATACTCTAGATCCAGTCACATACTTACCAGAAGAGGAAGGAGAACTGCACCATAGCTGGGAGAAGGTTAATTGAGAATGTCTTCTCTGCCAAATGGATTTATTTATTTATTTATTTATTTATTTATTTATTTATTTATTTGTCTTTTTGAGACAGGGTCTCCCTTTAGTCCCAGCTGGCCTGGGGCTCACTATGTAGACCAAGCAGGCCTTGAACTCAAAGAGATCCGCCTGCCTCTGCCTCCCAAGTGTAGGATTAAAGGCTTGTGCCACCACATGTGGCTTACCAAATGGATTTAAATATGAGGTGCTGGTGCTGGAGAGATGCCTCAGAGGTTAGTTAATAACACTGGCTGTTATTTCAGAAGATCCGAGTTTGAATTCCAGCACACAAATGGCAACTACCCACTGTCTGTAACTCCAGTTTCAGGGGATTTGATACCCACTTCTGTCCTCAGGGTTCACTGCATTCTATGGGTACACTTGCAGTCCAGTGCCCCTTACACTCTTGAAGTCCAGAAGACTGGGTTTGTATCAAGGACTGAGAGGGGAAGGTCCATATTAAATCATTCTGACCATTCATTCAGCTCTCAAAGTTGCAGTCATCAAGCCTTGGATACATCACACCCACGTTAAGGCTGCAGTGGATTCAAGACAGGAGTGGACTGTGAGAGGTATGCCAGACCAGCCTCTCCATTGATGACATCTTTCAAGATGTGAACAATAACTGAGTGCCGACCCTAGTTCTTGATGTCCCCTCTGATCCTGAAGATGCCCAGTTGGACCTCTTCTGACTTGTCCCCCATGACCCCAACAGCTATGCTAATCTGGATACAACTCTGTCCCAAGGTGGCCCTGAGTCCTGGGTACCTGTTAAAATAACTAATTGCTGTCCCCCCATCCCAGGGGCATGACTTGTCTCCTTTAGGTGGTGTCTTGTGCCTGGAATGGGTCTCTGTATCATCCTGCTGACTTCATTGTGCTGTGAGGGGATCACCTAGTCCAGTATATAGGAATGTATTACCTATACAAATCTGCCTGAGATTGCTGCAAATGCCTGTGTCCCCAGGGCATGGGACAATGGGTATGGAGGACTCTACTGGTTTTTTCTAAAATATTTGTCATTCATGGACTTTGTCACCAAGGGGCTTTGCCAAGAAGCCTGGACTTGGAGATGGGTATTGAAGCTGTGACATGTCATAGGGGAAGAAACCTAGGGGACATAATAGGGGAATTAACTATAGAAAACCCTTCACTATAGGGAAATCTAAGCTTTGGAATAGGCTGGTATAACATGGGAGTAAGAGACCCCTTACAATCTTTGCAGCTTGTTATTGCAGCAACCAACATGACAGTACCAATCAGTAGGTGTAACACTTTAAACACTTGGTTCCCCAAACTGAAAGACCTTCCCCAGAGCAGTGACCCATCTACATCTTACCCTGATGCCCCTCTAAAAAATGCTGAAGCTCGTAAACAGCATTCATGAGCTAATAGCTCAAGTCAACTCTGACTTGGGAAACAACTGCTGGATATGGCTGGATAAGGGTGAGCCAAATGACTTATGCTCGGGTGGGAGTCACAAGTTTAACCATAGTGAATGGAATAAGAAAAGTCCCCTGGTTCAGTTCCTAAGGGAAGTCTTGTATATCAGGCAACAAGAGAAATGATCTATCTATCTATCTATCTATCTATCTATCTATCTATCTTCTATCTATCTACCTACCTATTATCTATTATCTCTCTATCTCATCTCCACCCCCTGAGAGAACTTATTTCACTTACTCAAGTGGCACACATACTTCATATCCTAGAGGAGAATGCTTTCTGGTCTTCCTTTCCCCAATTTAGATATTCTCTTGGATGAGGAAGTGCAAAATTACTATCATTGACAAAAAACAGAGACTTTTTCCTACTTCCCATTCTCTTGGCAAGCACAGTAGCCATGGGGATCATGATTATTGTACTCTAACATGTCCAGCATAGCTAGCTGTCCAACCTAACAAGCAGCATCTCAGTCCAGTTCAACAAATATTGTCACCTTAGAAAATCAGATAGACTCCCTGGCAGCAGTAGTACTACAAAACCACAGAGGCTTAGAACTAATTACAGCAGAAAAAGAAGAGAATTGTGCCTAGCTAAGAGAAGAGTGATGTTCCTATGTAAATCTATCTGGCATAAGTAGAGATAATGCAAGACAACTTCTAGAGAGGATGAAGACCAAGGGAAAAGAAAATGAATCTTATTGGGAAAATACCTGGAATACCTGGGGCCCCACACTGCCCCTGTAGCAGGCAGATAGTCCTCCTAACTCTCTTGTTCTGGCCTTGTTTGATAAATTTGTTTTCCAGTTTTTTCTGAAACTAGATTGAGGTTGTTAAGCTCCAGGTAATTGTCCAGTACTATCAAAGAAATCCTCTAGAATAAGACATAAAGGGATTATGTTGGGGAATAGGAGGGAACAGGATGGCAATAAAATTTCCCAAAGTTGCTAAGTTTAAGGAAACTGTGGAAGACTCTGACATGAGATAAGAGAAGAATGAGGAAAGTAAATAAGAATATGCCCTCAACCCCTGAGGTTTATTGCTGGTTTACCCACCACATACTCCATTGAAATCTTTTTTGCCAATCTACTGCTTTCCTGTGGTCTTGTGTAGCCATGTGCTTATGTGTAACTATGTGCTTATTTCTAACCACTTGTTTAACTACCACATATAAACTACTTGCTTAACTTCAGCATATGAGTTGAATATACAAACATGAGCCTTGGAACTACCATTATTATGGAATGATCCAGGGTCAGCCCACCATTGAGAATAAACTCCCTCTCCTTCACTTGACTTGGTTACTGGTGTTCTGACTCCTAGAAGTTTCTGAAATACTTCCTCTTCTCAGGAAGCAAGTTGCAGCCTAAATAAATCCTGCTCCTGGTGTCTTTCCTCTTCTTTCCTTCTATATTTCTACAACTCAAAAGTGAATATGGCCTTTTTGCCTCCCTTATCTCCAAGGCTAAACTTCATCAACATGCTGGAAGACAACTTACCTATGACAAATGCCATAAGCTGGTTTTGCCTGTAAGGTGAACAACTTGTCTGGTGTCTCTAGGGATGCCCCCCACCCAGAAACCACCACCACAACAACAACAAAACAAGGGACACAAGAATGTGAGGAACATAAGAACAGGAATTAGGTAGTTGAAGCACCATACAACTGAACAGGTAGGACTGGAATCTACTTGGAATCCCACCAGTGCCAGTGGGAGGGGAGCCTAATCACCTCCTAAATAAGGGTCCCTTTGACTAGATATTGCTTAGAAGAAGTCGGAGGCAAAGTAGACTCAGGAGGCTCCTGGGTAGCCTCTATGTGAGGTCAGTGACCAGAAAGGATGGTTAATATAGAATTTGATTTTGGTGTTGGAGCCAAGGCAGGTGAAGGAGAGGATCCTTTTGATAAGGAGATTAAAGTGATTAAGGAGAGGCCTAGAGATTTACAAGTAAACAATAGAAACAGTACCTTCAGGACAAGACCACACCCAGCAAAGCCTCCAACTTTTGAATGGAAAATACTGAAAGGGTTTTCTGCTTCAACAAGTCCAGGGCAGAGAAAATTTACAAATGTGATTAAAGTAGGATAGAGTCCATCCCGAACTTGCAGCCAAACTCGGCAATTTCATTCACATGGTGCTGGCTTTAGAGGCACGAAGGATGCAAGATTGAAGGGGTTATCACTTCTTCCTCCAAGGTTTCAGAGAGCCACAGAGGCCAGGCAGAGTGCAGCAGGGATGTCCCTGAATAAAGAAGACCCTGATAGGCCATTGGGTGAAGCTGTGAATGTGAAGACTGGTTGGCAGCGGAGACCCCAAGAAGACATTCAAGATGCCAGACCTGTGAGATATTTGCCAAGGAGAGCTGCATACAGGGAGTGATACCAGCCTAAGGAAGAGATTCATGTTGCACTCAATACTGGAAGAGCTGAGCCATCTAAGCCCTTTGGAAATAAATTCCCAGAAGTCACACATGGAGCTACTGGACTTGGTGTTTACCCTGCTGGTTTGCGGTCTTGTTTTGGTCCTATATTTCCTCACTATGCCTCTATTCCTCCCTTTTGGAATGGGAATGTGTATTTGGTTCCACTGCATGATGGGAGTATGTAATTCATATTTGGATTTTTACAGGACCTGGTCTCAGTCTCAGAAGAGACTTAGTCTATAGACTTGGACTATAGATTTTTGAATAGTATTGAGACTGGTAAAGACTTTTAAGGTTGGACTAAAGGCATTTTGCATGGGCATGAGCCTATGGGGAGGCCAGGGAGTGGAATGTGGTGGTTTGAGTGAGAATCTCCCCCACAGGCTTCAAGTATTCAGATATTTGGTCTCCAGTTTGTGGTGCTTTTTTGGGAGGTCTTAGTAGGTGTGGCCATGTTGGAGGAAGTGTGTCACTGAAGGCAGGCTTAGTGAGTTCAACAAGCCTTTCCAGTCTCCAGTTGCTCTCTCTCTGGTTCCTGGTGCTCATTGGAAGATGTGAACCTCTGCTTTCTGCTCCAGCCCCTGCCACCATGCCTCCCCACCACAATGGACTCTAATTCCCTGGAACCATCAATCACAAGCTCAAATAGACTCTTCCTTTTATAAATTCCCTTGGTCATGGCTGTTTTTATCACAGCAACAGAAAAATGACTAATACAGTGACCAAGCTGGATTCATACCAGAGATGCAGGGATGGTTCAACAGATGAAAATCAATAAATATCATAAACCACATAAATGGACTGAAAGACAAAAACCATATGATCATCTCAATTGACGCAGAAAAACTCTTTTACAAAATCCAGCATCCCTTCATGCTTAAAATCCTAGAGGGAATTGGATTGGAGGGAACATTCCTCAATGTAATCAAAGCCATAAACAACAAACCCACAGCCAACATAATCCTGAATAGAGAAAAGTTAGAAGCATTTCCCTTAAAGGCAGGTACACAGCAAGGCTGTCCCTTATCACCATTCCTCTTCAATATAGTGCTTGAAACACTTGCTAGGGCAATAAAGCAAGAAAGGGAAATTAAAGGAGTACTAATTGGAAAAGAGGAAGTCAAGCTATCCCTCTTTGCAGATGATATGATAGTTTACCTAAGGGCTGCTAAAAACTCTACCAGAAAACTCCTAGAAGCAATTAAGAGTTTTGGTAAATTGGCAGGATACAAAATTAACCTAGAAAAAGCAGTAGCCTTTCTTTTTATTAATTAATTAATTAATTAGTTTTTTAGGGATTCACAATATAAGAGCACAGTTGTTTTCAGATCACATTAACGCTGCTCAGTTTGCCATACAATTCGGTAATTGGTGCCAGCATTCACAGATGAGGGATACCATTCACTGTTTGTTTTTCTGGTACTGTGTTACTTCACTTAGCATGATATTTTTTAGTTCCACCCATTTACCTGCAAAGCTCATGATGTCATCTTTCTTTACCACTGCATAGAACTCCAATGTGTAGATGTAGCACATTTTCTCTATCCACCTGTCAGTTGAGGGGCACTTGGGTTTGTTCCAGCTCTTTGCTATTGTGAAGAGAGCTACAATAAACATGGCTGTGCATGTACCTCTGCAGTAAGATAAGTCTTGTGGGTATTTACCCAGGAGTGGTATGACTGGGTCAGGTGGCAAGCTCATTCCCAGTCTTCCAAGGGTTCTCCACATTGCTTTCCATAGTCAGTAGCCTTTCTTTACATCAGCAAAAAACAACTGAAGAAGTAATATAAGAAGACCTTCCCAGGCCAGGCATAGTGGCACACACCTTTATTCCCAGCACTCAGGAGGCAGAGGCAGGCGGATTTTTTGTGGGTACAAGGCCAGCCTGGACTACAAAGCAAGTTCCAGGCCAGCTGGGGTTACAGGGAAACCCTATCTCAAAAACACCAAAAAAAAAAAAAAAAAAAAGAAATAAAAGAAGACCTTCCACTCATGATAGCTGCAAAACAAACAAACAAACAAAACCCCAAAACCTAGGAACAAACTTAACCAAGGACACCAAAGATCTCTAAAATAAAAATTTTAAACCCCTGAAGAAGGAGATTGAAGAAGACATCAGAAGATGGAAAAACCTTCCATGCTCATGGATTGGAAAAATTAATATAGTAAAAATGTCCATTCTACCCCAATTAATGTACAGATTCAATGCAATCCCAATTAAAATCCCCAAGAGTTCTTTCACAGACTTGAGAAAAAAAAATCTTTAAATTCATAAATAGCCAAGGCATTGAGCAAAAATAGCAATATAGGGGGCTCACTATACCAGACTTCAAACTATATTACAGGGCTATAGTCATAAAAACAGCCTGGTATTGGCACAAAAACAGACCCCCCCAAGTTTGAAGGTCCAAACTTGAGCACATACTATTTCAGCCACCTCATATTTGACAAAGGGGCCAAAAAGACTCAATGGAGGTAAGGCAGCATCTTCAGCAAATGGTGCTGCCAAAACTGGATCACCATTTATGTGAGTAAAATTAAACCTTTACCTCTCACCCTGTACAAAAATAAACTCTAAATGGATCAAAGACCTGAATGTAAAACCCAAAACTCTGAAGGTGATAGAAGAAAATGTTGGTAGAAACCTACAAGACATAGGTGTAATAAAAAACTTTATAAATCAAACAGCAGCTGCGCAGGAAATAAAGTCAATGATTGACAAGTGGGACCTCATTAAATTCAAAAGCTTCTTTATAACAAAAGAAATAATCAATGAAGTGAAGAGAAAACCCACAGAGTGGGAGGAAACCTTCACCAGTGATACATCTGACAGAGCATTAACATCCAGAATATATAAACTACTCAAAAAACAAAGAAGAAAACACATGACCCACTCAAGAGATGGAGTAAAGAGCTGAACAGAAACCTCACAAGTGAGGAAATAAAGAAGGCTGAGAAACATCTTTAAAAGTGTTCAACCTTGTTAATAATTAAGGAAACACAAATTAAAACCACTTTAAGATATCATCTCACTCTGACAAGACTGGCTAAGATCAAGAAAACAAAATACACCAAATGCTGGAGAGGTTGTGGGGAAAGAGGAACACTCATTCACTGCTGGTGGGAATGTGAACTTGTACAACCATTATGGAAAGCAATGTGGAGAACCCTTAAAGGACTCAAAATAGCTTGCCACCTGACCCAGTCATACCACTCCTGGGTATATAGCCACAAGACTTATCTTACTGTAGAGATAAATGCACAATAATGTTTATTGCAGCTCTCTTCATGATAGTGAAGAACTGAACCAACCCAAGTGCCCCTCAACTGATGAGTGGATAGAGAAAATATGGTATATCTACACAATGGAGTTCTATGCAGTGGTAAAGAAAGATGACATCATAAACTTTGCAGACAAATGGATGGAACTAGAAGATATTATGTTAAGTGAAGTAACAGTCCCAGAAAAACAAACGACAAATGGTCTCCCTCATCTCTGGATGATAGCACCAAGTACCTAGTTGTAAAGCAAACTGAGCAACATTAATGTTATATTCCTCATGATCTGAAAACAATTGTGCTCTTATATTGTGAATCCCTTAACAGGTTCTAGAATTAATCTACCATTTATTTTCAGACTTTGGAATTTTTGTATATGGGTGGAGGGTATGTATGCATATTTTAGAGTAATATAAAATCAAAAGAATGAGGGCTAGAGAGATGGCCTAGCGGTTAAGAGCACCAACCGCTCTTACAGAGGACCCGGGTTCGATCCCCAGCACCCACATGGCGGCCGAGAACCATCTGAAACTCCAATTCAAGGAGAACTCCAGTTCCAGGGGAATCCAACACCCTCTTCTGACCTCCGCGGCATTGCATGACACGGGTGCACAAATCTGCATACAGACAGTACATTGATACACACAGAGAAATAAATAAAATAAAAAAATAAAAAAATTAAAATTAAAAAAAATCAAAAGAATGAGAAAAAGAAAAAGCCTCAAAATGAGTCTACTGTGGGAAGATCCAGTTTAAAATAGGGGCTAGTTCTCAGCTAGCACCCCTCAGGGCACCACATGGATGGGAGTCAGGGTCTCCCAGGGGGTTTCTCTGACTCCGCCCCAAGGAAGAGTGGACAATGTGGCCTAAGTGTGTGATGCTGGATGGGGCAAGAGTGCACAGTGGTGTTGAACTGGGGTGCCTGTCATTGGCTCTGGGAACTGATGTCATTTGGCTTATAAAACCAGGCTGTAGCAGGCAATAATCTAATTCTCCATTACCATCATTACAGAATTCCTGGCCATCATTAATTTTTTTGTAAACATACAGGCCAAAGCAGGCCTGCATTTTTCCTTGGGTGGCCAGTGGATTGGAAAGAGGTTCTCAGACCACCAATCTGGGTAGCTGGTGTGGTGAAGTGAATTGTGAGTGGACATAGGCTGAAGATAGGCCATCAGCCATCAGCCTGAAATTCCTGTCCAGGAGTCAGCACTCTCTGGGCATGTGGTAAATCATGGCTAAGAGTGGGAAATGTGCCTCATTGTCCCAGGCTAAGGGCCTGAGTTGGAGGTACCTCTCAGGCCAGGCTATGGAAGTAGCTGGCTGGTCTCTGTGCTGAAAGGCCAGTTGCCTATAGTGGTCACAGATGGGTACTGTGTTCCACTTCCCTTAGCCGGGCCTCAAAGTAACAGCTCATTACACAGAAAGCTTCCTACAGTCTACTACCTGACCCAGTCATACCACTCCTGGGTATGTACACACAAGACTCATCTTAATGCAAAGATACATGCATATATACGTTTATTCAAGCTCTCTTCACAATACTGAAGAGCTGGAACCAACCCAAGTGGCCCTCAACCACCGAGTGGATAGAGAAAATGTGGTACAACTCCACAATGGAGTTCTATACAGTGGTAAAGAAAGATAACATAATTAACTTTGCAGACGTCATAATTTTGGTATATGTGCGAAGAGCATATATGCATATTTTGGAGCAATACGAATTGAAGGGAAAAGCAAAAGGACTGGGTCAAAGAACTGACTGAAACAGTGACCTTCAACCCAAAACAATAAACCTCTGCATAGAAAAACTTTAAAAGACTGAAAAGAGATGCAAGACATGTATGGCAAAATTCATGAACTTGGGTGGAGTGGGGGACATGTAAGTTGGAATGAGTCTAAACTTGACTGAGAAATGTATCAAATGCAAAAAATTTCAATAAAAATGTCTAAAAATGTACATTAAAAAAGAAAAATAAAATAATTTGATTTTGGATTTCTTGGTTGAAGATGATATAAAAATCTTAAGCTGATCATGTCTGTATAAATATGTAACACTGGCCGGGCGTGGTGGCACATGCCTTTAATCCTAGCACTTGGGATGCAGAGGCAGGTGGATCTTTGTGAGTTCAAGGCCAGCCTGGTCTACAATGTGAGTTCCAGGACAGCTGGGGCTACAGGGAGACCCTGTCTCGAAAAGACCCCCCAAAAATAAAAATAAAAATAAATAAATAAATAAATAAATAAATAAATAAATATGTAACACTGATAATAGAGCAGTATGGAATGCACATTGTCCAAATGAAAGGAGTAAGGAGGACTCAGTAGGAGGCAGGAAACTTCCCAAGGTAGGGGAGGCAAATATTAAAGGGCCTAAGGGCATCAATCATCCTAGCAGGTGCTAGTTTAAATGAATCTACAATGGTCAATCACTTTTTGCCTCCACACCCCCATGCCCATCTTAAGTTAATGTTAGATATCTGGGCCTGGTCTGCTGCTCCTAGGCAGTTTTCCACAAAGGTTTTGCCAAAACACAGGTCCCCAGCATGCCAGCACTTGTAGCCCTCTACCATAAAATTGTCTTACAAGAACCCAGAAGGAAAAGGCAATAATAGCCTCCCTGGCTCCTACTGCCCACTTGTGTCTTTCTCCAGCTTTTTAATGTAGTCTATTTCCAAGTTCTTTTAAATTCTATTGTATCTGTCTTCCTTATTCTTCAGATTATGAATGTTTAATTCAAGATTATATATGGTAAACTTTAATTTAGCTTTTCCAATCTAGAGAGTCAGACTGACAGCCCTCTTTAACAGGGAAATTCATTCTGAGAGTTATCAAGCTGATCCATATCTGCTATAAATTGGCAAACTATAATTTAAAAAAGGTAAAAAAAATATATTTTAGGATCAAGAAAACAAATGATACCAAGTGCTGGAGAGGTTGTGGGGAAAGGGGAACACTCATCCACTGCTGGCGGGAATGTAAACTCGTACAGCCACTATGGAAAGCAGTGTGGAGAACCCTTGGAAGACTTGGAATGAACTTGCCACCCGACCCAGCCATACCACTCCTGGGCATGTACCCTCAAGACTTACCCCACCGCAGAGATACATGCACGGCCATGTTTATTTCAGCTCTCTTCACAATAGCAAGGAGCTGGAACCAACCCAAATGCCCCTCAACTGATGAGTGGATAGAGAAAATGTGGTACATCTACACAATGGAGTTCTATGCAGCAGTAAAGAAAGACGACATCATGAGCTTTGCAGGAAAATGGCTGGAGCTAGAGGACATCATGCTGAGTGAAGTAACACAGTCCCAGAAAAACAAACGACGAATGGTATCCCTCATCTGTGGATGCTAGTGCCAATTACCCAGTTGTAAGTATTTCTTGTGTAGGGCCCCCTGAGCTTTTGTACAAAGCAGTTGGGCATAATGCATATTGGAAACAACAACAACAACAACAACAACAACACAACAACAACAGCAGCAGAAAAGACTGCATCAAAGAACTGACTGAAACAGTGAACTTCTGCTCAAAACAGTCAACTTCCCCATGGAAAATATTGAGAAAGACTAAGAGATGAAAAGGATGTTTGGCAGAATGCATGAGCTCTGGCGGGGTGGGGAAATGGGCGGGAACATGGGTCTAGATTTGTTAAAAACAAATAAATAAATTTAAAAAAAAGAAATAGGAAAAAATAAAAATCTACGTTAGAATGTGCTGATCTTTATTCCTTTTAATTTTCTATATTTCCAAATTTTCTACTATATGTATATATTATCCTGCACTCAATAAAGATAAACAATAAAAAAAAGAGAAAAATATATATTTTAAAAAATCTCCAGAGAATATTCTGGAGAAAGGAAAAATAAGACCTTGAAAATCCTAAAAATACCTTCTTCTGTTTTACAGATGGGTAGCCATTTATAATACAGACCAGCCAGACAAAAATGACTCCGGCCTGGCCTGAAGATTAATACCCCTGGACCAATGTATACAGGCTATTAGGAGAACAAATGCTTTAAAGACCCACTGGACTCAATTATTTTTTCTGACATAAACTATTGTGATCAATGATTTTGCAGAGAAACAAGTGTCTTTGTATACATTACAGTATTCAATTGCCAAATGCTGTTTCAGCTCCCAGAGAAGCCAGCTCTGGAGCTGGGATTGGATTCAGACTCAAGAATGTGTGTGTCTAAATATCTTCCAAACCCTTTTCATGGGGCAGTCTGGCCCCTGATTCTATGAAAGGGTAGAGAACAACAAAACATCCCACGAATAAATGCATTATGTCCTTGGATACAGCTAAGAGATAAGCTGTTTCCACTGGAGGATTCTATTTTTATCTTATGAAATAAGATATTATTTATCTTATGAAATAAATAAGAATAGCTTTAGGGTTAAAAAGAATAGCTTCAGTGGTTAAAAGCACCAACTGCTCTTGCAGAGGACCTGAGTTCGATTCCCAGCACCCACATGGTGGCTAAGAACCTTCAACTCCAGTTCCAGGAAATCTGATGCCCTCTTCTGATCTCGGCAGCATTGCATGACATGAATGCACTTACTTACATGCAGAGAGTACATTCATATGCATAAAATAACAAATAAAAAATTAAAAAATAGTTTCAATAAGAACAGCTAATGAGATACTCTATTTTGTCACAATAATGAGATAAACGAAGAAACTATCAGACTAATGAAAATGTAAAATAAGTACCAAGTTTATTCAATTACTCAATGAAAGAACTAATAAGGTAAATAAAAAAATTAAAAAGCTGTTTACAGTCTATTAAAAAAGTATGACTCTATCAAAACAAATTCTCAGTAACTTTAACTCCAATTTCAACTCCAAAGACTTAATTTCACAGTGCAAACACAGGTAATATTAAATTATTACACTATCTAAATATGAAATTTGGATTCAATGTTCTTTTAATACAGAAATGTTAGATAGTACTATCCACCAAGCCAAACAACTATCAACTTTAAGAGTTCCAATGTGCCTACTTGCAGAAAGTCATCACAACTGGGTTTATTGACTATGAATACTCCATATAACAGGAAATAAGCAGGTGAGCCTTGCCCAAGTATCTGGCCATTCTCTGCATAATGTATACAATTCTATTATGCCTTAATCACACCTGACCTTTTGGTGTTGGGAACTAAAAAAAAAAAAGGCAAAAGAAAAAGGGGGGCTGACCCATAAGGCTAACAGGAAGTCATCCAGAACACTGGGTAAGGACTTTCCAATACAGCTGCTCTTGGGTTGCCCACACACTTGCCAACAACCTTTCAACCCTGAAAAATATACTCTAATAGCTAACCAGGATAAACTTTAATGTAATCAGACATTCTTTTGTTACTAAACCCTTAATAAAGCAATAAATATTCCTTAGTATCCTTCCCTCAAAATTCTCACAACTGGTAAATTAGTTGTTATTATGTCTCAATATTAAAAATATAAAATACACTCTTAAGTCATTAAGATTTTTACTCTTTGTTTTGCCTTTTCTTTTTTAAATTTTATTTTTAAATTTTATTTATATTTTATGTGTATGAATGTACTGTCTGCATGTAGGTTTGTGCACCCATGTTGTGCAGTGCTGCAGAAGTCATTCTGACTTCCAGTGTCGGATTCCCCTGGAACTGGAGTTAGTTTTTTCCTTTTTTTTTTTTTTTTTGGTATTTTTGAGGCAGGGTCTCTCTTTTAGTACCAGCTGTCCTGGAGCTCGCTCTGTAGACCAGGCTAGACTTAAACTCACAGAGATCCACCCACCTCTACCAAGATGGTTCTCAGCTGCATGTGGGTGCTGGGGATAAAACCCGGGTCCTCTGCAAGAGCAGTTTGTGCTCTTAACCACTAGGCCATCTCTCCAGCCCCGTTTTGCCTTTTCATAGTTAATTTAGTCATTGAAAATGATATGATGCTATTATTTTTGATATTTAAAATTCCTAAGAGCTCATTAACCATAATTATGATTCAGTTGAAATTTCTAGAGTTAGGATATGTACTGCCATATATCTTCTATAATAAGCAACAATTTTTATCTGCAATTTTTATTAGGATATGTACTGCCATCTATCTTATATAATAAGCAACAATTTTTATCTCCCCCACAGGGCCCAACAATTCCCCCTTTTGTTTTTGTAATGCAGGAGGAGAAACATAGCCCCTGTCTTAGGTTGCCTATTCTTGCAAACTTAGTCTTACCCATCTTTGGGACACAAACAGCTAAGGTTTTGGTCCTTGTCTTAGGTTGGCTGAGAGCAGAAGGATCTTACCCGCCATCAGGTGCTATGAATCCGGTCCGCTGAAGAGCCTCTCCATGTCCTGTCTTAGGTTGCCCCAGTCTCTCTGGGGTCTTACCCGTCATTGGCCACATGAAGGGTGGGGGTCAGGCAATCGCACAAAGATGGCCGTTCATAAGACTCTGGTTCCTGGCTGGCGAGCCTGTGATAGTGGACCTAGACTTGATGTAACTTTACTGCGCCTAACCTCCCCTGGAAAAACTGTATGACCTTATTAACAATGCATGGTCCAAAGGTGAGAAGAAGGAAAAGCATAAGGAGGGGTCCAAGCAGGGAGAGTAAGTAGGGCAGAAGGCTGTGTAGCCCGGTCCAAAATGGGTCCTCTAGCAGTTGCTTTCTTCTTTCGTCCAGGTCTTCCTGTAATTTTCTTATCTTGTCATGCACAATTCCAGACCGATTAGCGTAGAAGCAGCACTTATCCTCTAGGCGCTTTGCAGCCTTGTTGGGGTTTCCGGATACCCCATCACTGGGCTGGACAAGAGTCAGGAGCAGGAGGAGCAGCATCATTTTCATCCAGGCTGATCCTGAGGGAAGAACAGAGGGGCAATCCTCAGGGGTGACACATCCCCTGAAGGGGCATTATCATTGTCCCCATGTTGGGGGAGGTATTTGAGGTTTCTAGCTGGTATCCAAATTGGGGCTTCTTCCCCTATGGGGAATACACAGCCGAAGCCCCTCCCCATTGTGAGCAGTGGGTCTGGGCCCCTCCATTGATGCCTCAATGGGTCCTTCCATTTGACCTTTACCTGGGGGCTGAGGTTTGTATGCTCCCAGTGGTTTTGGAATCTTGATTCAGTCATTTCTTTAGAAAAAATTAAAATATTTATAGTAAACAGGGCCTCCGCCAGCTGCACGTGGGGGCTTATTCCCCCTTTTTGTTTTTGTAATTGTTCCTTAAGGTATTGGTGGTGTCTTTCAACAATGGCTTGTCCCTGGGGATTGTAAGGGATTCCTGTAGCATGTTTGATGCCCTATCTCTCAAAAAAGAGCCTGCAAGAGCCTTCGAGGTGTAGCAAGGTCCGTTGTCCATTTTCACCTGGCGGGGCAGCCCTAATGTTGTGAAGCATTGTAGAAAATGGGATTGGGCATGTTTGGCCTTCTCTCCAGAATGGGCTGTAGCCCAGCAGGCTCTGGAGTCAGTATTTAAGCTTACCAAAGGCTGTGAATTGGGTGACATCTGATTGCCAGAGGGCATTAGATCTCAGGCCCTGAGGATTAACTCCTTGGGGCTGGAGCGGGGGTGTGGGGGGGTACTCTGACAAAGGGTTGGCAAGATTTACATGTTTGGACAATTTTTTTCAATTCTTTTACGGGCACTTGGGGGAACCTTTGGTGCAGCTCTCTCCAATTTACACGGGTTAGCTCATGAAAGTTTGCAGCTTCATGAGCTGTTAAGATGTTAGGCCACCGACTGCTCTTGCAGAGGACCCGGGTTCGATCCCCAGCACCCACATGGCAGCTGAGAACCATCTGTAACTCCAATTCCAGGAGAACTCCAGTTCCACGGGAATCCGAGACCTTCTTCTGACCTCCGCGGCATTGCCCGACATGGGTGCACAGACCTACATGCAGACAGTACACTCACACACATACAAAAATAAATAAAAAATTAAAAAACAAAAGAAGCCAAGGAGGCCCAAGTGTCCTCTAAGGTGCTGGAGATGTATTGGGGCACTCCTTCCTTCCAAGAGGGCTTTAAACTCTACCATAAGGGGGGAGATTGGGTTACTGTCAAGCCTGATATGGGCCTGCAGTAAGTGAGGCAGGAGATTAGTAACATATAGACTGTCAGAAAAGAGGTTACATGGCTCACGAATGTCCTGCAATGCCATTATTACCACCAACAGCTCTTTATATTGAGCATATCCTTGGCTCGGTTGGAATCTCTGCCTGGTTGGAGTGGGACTGCTCCCTCTGAAGGCTACATAGGCTGAGCTGGCTCTCCCTCCATCAGTGAAAATGCACAGTGCCTGTGGTATAGGTATCTTAGAAAGCAAGGAGGGCATTGTGAGCACTAGGGGAAGTGTCTGTAAGAAGGTGGCCCACTTAGAGGGCCCACAGTGGCAGTCTACTCTTCCCATGAACCCTTCCAAGGAGATGGCCAGGCGTGAGTGATTGTGGGCTAGCCATTCAATATCTGATGTCCTATATGGGAGGATAATGTGATGGGGGTCTGTCCTGTAATGCCTCTGTGTCTGTGTCCTCCCCCGTATTATCGCATCCACCAACTGGTCTGTCTGAGAGTACACCTGAGGCATGCCAGCTGTAGATGTATGTATCAATTCCAGTGGTCCCCCTTCTGGAGTGATCACTGCTGTAGCTAAGCCAGGTCCATAGGGATATAGGGTATTCTCTGGAGTATCTAGCTAAGGAGTGGTCATGCAAAGCCTCTTGAAAAGCCCTGAAGGTCTCTTGATGCTGTTGTGTGATAGGGATCTCTTCTTGGGGACTCCAATCTCTCAGTAAGTCATACAGTGGTATTAAGGTCTCTGTAGGGATGGCCACCCAGGGCCTAAGCCAGTTAATCTCACCAAGCAGACTTTGGAGCTGTGTCAGGGTGAGTTGTTCTGGTACTTCTATGTTAGGTTTTACAAGACTGGCCTTTGTGCGGGAGAGATGGGTGCTTAATACCTTAAAAGGGGGGACTTGTTGGATCTTTTCAGTTGCCACCACGAATCTCCCCTGTATTAGCATTTGAAATATTATGTTGAGGAATCCTTTCAACTCCTGAGGATTCCGGTGGCCAATAATAAGATCATCTGTATAGAGGTATAATAGGGAATCTTTCTTTTTTTTTTTAAAATTTTATTTATTTTGTATGTGTATGAATGTACGTCTGCATGGAGGTTTGTGTACCCGTGTCGTGCAATGCCGAGGAGGTCAGAAGAGGGTGTCGGATTCCCCTGGAACTGGAGTTCTCCTGGAATTGGAGTTACAGATGGTTCTCAGCCGCCATGTGCGTGCTGGGGATCGAACCTGGGTCCTCTGCAAGAGCAGTCGGCGCTCTTTAACCGCTAGGCTATGTCTCCAGCCCCATAATAGGGAATCTTTCTGTGACAGCATGGGGGCCAGGAGGATGGCGAGGTACTGTTGGCAGAATGCAGGGCTGTCGGCCATACCTTGGGTTAGCACTACCCACTCCTATCGGCGATCTTGCCAAGAATAGTTGAGAGACGGCACTGAAAAGGCAAACTTACCACAGTCTTCTGGGTGCAGGGGTATTGAGAAAACAACCTTTAAGGTCGATTACTGCAATTGAGATATCTGTGGGGATTGCGGAAGTCCAGGGCATGCCCTGCAAGGGGGTTCCGACCAGCTCCATTCTATCATTTACCTTCCTTAAGTCCTGGAGCATACGCCATGACCCAGAGGCTTTGCGGATGATAAAGATGGGCGTGTTCCAGGGACTCATGGTTGGGCGAATATGCCCGAGCCTTAGTTGTTCCTCCACTAGCTGCTGTAAGACTTCTAACTTTGGTTGTGCTAATGGCTACTGCTCTACCCAGATGGGCTTACCCAGCTTCCTTCTAATAGGAGGAGCCCGGGGAGCAGTGGCCCCTATGATCGGGGGTAGATTTTGACTTGTTTCCGCTTTTCTGAGTAGGGGGGGTGGTTCAGGGGATCCTCAAAAAACATCTTATAATCAGTGGTCAGCACTGCATCCATCTGCCCCAGTAAGTCCTGACCTAGTAGGCTGGATGTGAGGCCCTGGGCTACCAGTGGTCTAATCTTACCCTGGTCCCCATCTGGACCCACCCATTGCATGAGGGTGGGGGTCTCTTCTGTTCTGGAGATCCCTCCCATCCTCAAAACTATGGGCCCAGGTGTTAGAAACCAGGTGGCAGGCACCTCTTCTTTTCTTAAAACTGTCCTGTCTGCTCTGGATTCTGACACCTCCAATGATGACTGACATTTGGGGGCGCAGGCCCTCAGTTAAGGGGACCATCCAGTGAGCCTGGATTCTCACATTTTCATGCCTGGCACCTTGTTTTTCCAGACATGTTCCTCCTTGGTGTGACAGGGATGGAGGCCACCCTGAGGCTAGTTTAAAGGCTTGCCTTCCGCGTCAAACTTTGATCTGCAGTCCCTTTTCCAATGGAAGCCCTTCTTACACTGGGGACACGGGGTGGCGGGAGGCCTGGTCCCCACTCCCAGCCCTGCCCCGGCCCCCCCTTGAGGGCAGTCCCTTCTGAAGTGGCCCTCTTGCCTGCACCTAAAGCAGGGCCCCACCCCCTCTTTTGTTTTGGGGCTTCTCCTCCTGCACGCCAAAGCTCGTGTCAGAGCCTCAGTCATTGCCGCTGTCTGGGCCTATAGGGCAAGGGCCAAGGACTGGGACTGGTAGTGCTGGGTGCCCACATCTTGCAACACAATCACCCAGCTACTCATAGACTGGTCCTTCAAGCCCTCACATGCCATGCGGTGGTCATTGTTCATCCCTTCCCATACCAACAGCCTTACAAACTTGTCTCTAAGCTCCCCTGCAGGGAGCTTTCAATGGATGCTTTGTTGAACCCTATCAATGACGTCTGGCAGTGGTTCCCCAGGCTTTTACCTCACCCCAGTGATTGGCGACTCAGTAGGGCCCTCGTTTAGTTTCCCCCAAGCATCCAATCCACATTGTCTCACCTGGTCTCTGTAAGGGCCAGGGATGGCTGCTTGCTGGATCCTTCTGTGGTACCTGTCCCCTGTCCCTGAAAGCATCTTGAATGTAATAAGGATGGGAGGGTTGGCTCTCTGATTCTCCTCTGCCCTAAGTCTACACTCCTCCTTGAAAAAGACACTCCATTTGATGAACATAGGACTAGGGAGAACAGCCTTAGCCACATCAATCCAGTCCTTAGGGATGCAAGGATGGTAAGTAATGTCTTGCAACAGCATCATGGCCCAGGGAGAATTGGGACCACCACTGCCTTGAGGAGCTCTTTGAGGTCCTTGGCCTCCCAGGGGTACCAATCTAAAGGCCGGTTTCCTCCTGGTGTCAGGTTTACGAGGAATGCCTGTGGCCCCTTCCCCTGAGTTGTATGTCTTCCCCCCCATATGAAGGGAGTGTAGATGTGGCCTGAAATGGATTGGTTGGGGGGTCTGGCTAGAGTGGACCCTTAGGGGGCCAGGGAGCACTCCCAAAGGAGTCAAGGGAGGGATAGAGGGTTTTGGGCCAGTCCAGTGAATCTATCTTAGGGGTCGGATCCGTTTCCAATGGCCCTGCCCCTGGAGGCTCTTTGGCCTTCAGGGCTGGGGCCTCCACCCGTGTATTCGGGGGTGGGGTGGGAAGCACCCTTTCAGACCTGCCACAGTGGGGAGCTTCCCCAAGGGGAGAATCTCCCCCTTTTCCATTTGAGCTTTTCTGAATAGCTTTTCTTTTTTTTTTTTTTTTAATTTTTTTTANTTTCCATTCACCCATGGACATGTCCAGATCTGAAGGTGCCAGATTATATTTTAACTTTTAGCTTATATATCTGTTTTCTTCCTTTATCTGATGATCTGCTTGATATTATGACTTACTTTTTTTTTATTTTTTTTATTTTTGTATGTGTATGAATGTACTGTCTGCATGCAGGTCTGTGCACCCGTGTCGTGCAATGCCGCGGAGGTCAGAAGAGGGTCTCGGATTCCCCTGGAACTGGAGTTCTCCTGGAATTGGAGTTACAGACGGTTCTTAGCCGCCATGTGGGTGCTGGGGATCGAACCTGGGTCCTCTGCAAGAGTGTCGGTGCTCTTAACCGCTAGGCTATCTCTTTTCAATCCTATCCCAAGTGTCCCAATCAAAGTTGCCCTCTGGTAACCAAGGGTCGAATTTAAGCAAACAGTCCCAGGCCTGGTGGGCCTGGTTATCAGAGAGGTCTAAACCTCTACTCTTGAGGAGGATCCTAAGGGATTCTAAAGAGGGATCGGTTTTTGAATTGGACTTCCCCATATCTTAAGGGGGTACACTCACCCATAAACTAATTGGCCCGTCAGCGAACTTCAGAAGGTATCTGTTTGGAAACAACAGTCTGTGGGTGTTACCTGAAGAGGGACAGGGGAGAAGAGGCTCGAACCAGCTGGCCTCCTTGGTGGATGGGGCTGAGCGGGATGATGAGTGTCGATGGTCCGCAAGAGAACACACCAGACCCCAGGAGCTCATCGAAGCAAGGACTCGCTTTATTGCATCAGGCAGCAGCTTATATTCTCTTGGCAGAAGGGGTGGAGAAAAGAAGGCAGGAGAGGAAATACATAGAGTGGGGGATAGCTTTGGGCCAATAGTTATTCAGATCAGGCTATGCTGAGTCACTCCTATGTGGGAGTGACTGGCCAGAGACAGGTCGTTAAACTCTTGTCAGGCTCAGGGGATTACAGTAAGCCACATTCTCTTGGAGGGCCCACAGGGCCCAACAGACCAAAGATCTGTTTCGTGTGTGACTCTCCTCTTTGTAGACTAGACATTGGTCAGAGTTCATATAGTGGAGTCTTCATGACCTCCCTGAATGACAGGACAAGTAATGCCCCACAGTTACAGAGCATTTTGAGATGTCTCATGGTCCAGTGGGACTTAGGTGACCTTGGAGGGCAAGGAGCAAAAGAAAAATTTATTCTTTAAGTACCTCTAATAAGATTAATATAGGCCTTCAAGTATGGTTACTGGACATCCAAGAGGTCAGTAACACCAGTCTAGCACTTTTAATTACAATGTAACATGGAGATAAACTTGAACAAAACTCCAACCCTTCTTGAATAAACCTTGACTGGACATGTATTTTTTTTTTTTCCTTAAACTCTCCTATTTAACTATTTTTTATTGAACTTTTTCACATTTCATACAACATTTCTTAAAAAAATTTAGAGCCATTCCCCCTTCCATGCCCCCCACCCCTCTAAAACTTGTGCATTCAGATATACATGTCTTGCATCTTTATCTCAGTCTTTTTTTTTTTTTTTAATTTTTTGATGCAGAAGTTTACTGTTTAGGGCAGAAGTTTACTGTTTCAGTCAGCTCTTTGAACAAGTCTTTTTGTTGTTGTTGTTGTTCCCTTTAATTTTATATTGTTACAAAGTATGCATGTATACACTCCACATATATACCCAAATTACAACCTCTGAGAAGAAACTGGTTAAGTAAAAAACATGTTTAGGGATTCACTTTTGTTTTTGTCTTTTTGAGACAGGGTCTCCCTGTAGCCCCTGCTGGGTTGGAACTCACTATGTAGACCAGGCTGGCCTTGAACTCACAGAAATCCTCCTGCCTTTGCCTTCTGAGTGCTGGGATTACAGGCATGTGCCACCATGCCGGCTTAGGGATTCACTTTAAAGCAGTGGAGTTGCATGCAAGTAAAAGGAAATATTACTTTGCATTCCTAAATTACATAGCAACTTGATGTATGTTTTAAGGTACTCTTTTTTGTAGTGGCATCAGGTATTATATTTATTAAAAAAGAAAAAAAAATACTCAGTTTGCCTTACAAATAAGGATTTGGTGCTAGGATCCACAACCTAGGGACAACATATGTCATTTGTTTTTCTGGGACTGTGTTACTTCACTTAGCATAATGGCTTCTAGTTCCATCTGTTTACCTGAAAATTTCATGATGTTGTCTTTCTCCATTTTGTAGATGTACCACATTTTCTCTATCCACTCATTGGTTGAGGGACACTTGGATTGGTTCCAACTCTTCTTTATTGTGAAGAGAGCTGCAATAGACCTGGTTGTGCCTGTATCTCTGCAATAGGAAGAGTCTTGTGGATATATACCCAGGAATGGTATGACTGGGTCATGTGGTAGGTTTATTTTGAGTATTTTAAAGAGTTCTCCACACTGCTTTCCATAGGGATTGCAAGAGTTTGCATTCTCACCCAGAGTGAATGAGTGTTCCCCTTTCCTCACAACCCCTCCAGCATTTGGTATCATTTCTTTTCTTAAGCATAGCCAGTCTTACTTGGAGAAGATGAAATCTTAAAGTGGTCTTAATTTGCATTTCCTTAATTATTAGTGATGTGGAACACTTTTTAAGATGTTTCTTTGGGGTTGGAGAGATGGCTCAGTGGTCAAGAGCATCAACTGTTCTTGCAGAGGACCCAGGTTTGATTCCCAGCACCCACATGGAGGATAAGAACTGTGTTTAAGACAGGCACAGCGGTGCAGGCCTTTAATCTTAGTACTCAGGAGGCAGAGGCAGGTGGATTTCTGTGAGCTCAAGGCCAGCCTGGTCTACAGAGTGAGTTCCATGCCAGCTGGGGCTATAGGGAGACCCTGTCTACAAAAAAAGATCTTTCTCAGCTTCGTTTGTGAAATGTCTGTTCAGCTCTTACTCCATCTTCTGATTGGATCATTTGTTTTGTTTCTCCTTTGTTTTTTGAGTAATGTACATATTCTGAATATTAATCCCCTGTATTACAGGGCTATAGTTATACAAACAGCCTGGCACTAGCACAAAAACAGACCCATAGATCAGTGAAACAAAATTGAACATCCAAATCTGAGCACATACAATTTCAGCTATCTCATATTTGATAAAGGGTCCAAGAAGACTCAATGGACGAAAGACAGCATCTTCAGCAAATGGTGCTGGCAAAACTGGATCACCACTTGTAGAATACAACTAAACTCTTACCTCTTGCCATGTACAAAAATCAACTCCTAATGGATCAAAGACCTTAATGTGAAACCTGAAACTCTGAAAATGATAAAGGAAAATATTGGCAGTAACCTATGAGATATAGGCATAGGAAAAGACTTTGTAAATCAGACAGCTGCTGTGCAGGAAATAAGGTCAACAACTGACAAGCAGGAGTTCATTAAACTCAAAATCTGTACAGTGCAAGAAACAAAGAAGTGAAGAGAAGACCGACAGAGTGGGAAGAAACCTTAGGGGGATTTCCCAAGGCCACCTGAAACACAGATAGGAGCTGGGTGCTTCGGTCAAGTGGATTGTTTGGTTTGATTCAATCGACTTTGGCTCGATTTACTTGTGTGGCTGTGGGGGCAGAGTTTTCCTCCTACCTGGTATAAAAGGTAGGACTGTGTGAGACCTGAGATTGGGGATTTCCCAAGACCACCTGAAGCACAGGTAACAGCAAACCCCACCCCCCGCTCCCCCACTGCCAACTAGGATTGCCAAAGGAGTGTTCAAATGGATTCTTTGGAGAACCTTCAGAACAGAAAGGGAAGAGTGAGTTAGACTTCCAATAGAAAGCCTAAAACTTAGACAAGTCAACACTCCATAACCAAGGAGAAAAGGAGAAAAACAAATCCATCAAACAAACAATGAAGGCATCTGAAGGAGGCAAGCAAAAAAAGCCTTCAATACAGGGAAGAGGCATTTGGGATTCCCACTGGAATACAGGCAAAGAGAAACCCACATGCCAGGGACATGAAGAAGTAACAACATGGGAAAGTTGCAGGATAATTCCACACCAAGCTCTACCAACCCTGTGGAAGATTCTTACAGTGGGATTCCCCTGGGGATGGCCCAGGACACAGATATTAGAAGACAATTGTGAACATACTTAAAGAAATCAAAGACTATAAAAAGCAGGTCAGAGAACTAAGAAAAGAGAATGAAAAACTCAAGAAGGACCTAGAGAGAGAGACTGACAAACTCCGGAAGGAAGTGGAAACACTGAAAAGATCCCATGTTGAAAAAGATAAGGAAACCAACCATCGAAGCAAAGAACTACAGGAAGAGATTGACAAGCTCCAAAAGGAAGTGGAAATACTAAAGAAATCAGAAGAGAAAATGTAAAAGGAAATCAAACACTCATCCAATCAAGAGGAAAGGAATGGGCAAAAGCCTGAGAGGTAGAATGGAGGAAGAGAACAAAGAATAGGACTAGAGATAAGCCAGAAGAATCCCAAAGAATGGTATTGATCTGATCTCAACAAAATAATAGATGAAAAATTTCCCCAAACTAATAAAAAAGAAAACAATACAAATAAAAGGAGCAATAGAACTCCAAATAGTCACGATCAGAAAAGAAACTCTCCATGCCATATCCTAGTTAAACACTAGATGCCCAAAATACAAAAACAAATTTTGAAAGCCACAAGAGAAAAACAAGTTAATATAAAGGGGACACTATCAGAATCACAAATGACCTCTCAGTGCAAACTATGAAGCAAGAAGAACCTGGAACAACGCATTCCCAGTGTTAAAGGACTATAGATGCCAACCCAGGTAACAATACCAGCAAACATATCAATTATAGTTGAAGGAGAGAGGAAAAATCTTCCATGACATAAAAATGATGAAAGAATACATGTCCAGAAAACCACCCTTCAGAGAATAATTGAAGCAATTCAAAGGGACAGAAGAAAGGAGAAGAAGAAAGGAGAACGAAAACTATCCCCAGGCACCTAGAAAGAGAAATTAACATAAGCACAACTGCAGAAGTAGAAACTAGACCAAAAGCGCTAATGGATAATAAGGTGAAAGGAAGAGCAAGCACAAATCTATCAGTTACAACCTTAACTATTAATGGGCTAAACTCGCCAATCAAAAGACACAGACTAGGAGATGGATTAGGGAAACAGAACCCATCTAGATGCTGTCTACAAGAAAACACATCTTCCCTTCAAGGATACGCACCACCTCAAAGTTGAAAGGAGGAAAAAAAAACTATTCAAGCCACATGCTACCAAAAAAAAAAAAAAAAAAAAAAAAAAAAAAGCAGGTGTGCTTATATTAAATCAGACCAAAATAGGACTTCAAAATAAATCCGAAGAAGAGACAAAGAAGGACATTACATTTTATCAAATGAACAATTAAACAAGAAAATATCACACTTATGGTACCTCTGCACAAAACTCTGGTGCACCACACTTTATAAAGGACCAATTCTCCAGGACCACAAGGCACATATTAACACTAGTACACTCATAGTAGGGAGACTTAATACCCCACTGAACCCTTTGGACAGATCAACAGCTGTCAAAACAGGACAAAGATAACCAGCGAGGACATCTGATGAACTGAATGATACGATTACACCAAATGGACCTCAAAGACAGCTACAGATATTCCACCCTAATTACTAGAGAATACTCTTTATACTCAGCATCTCACGGAACATTCTCCAAACTAACCTCATCCTGTGTGAAAAAAGGAAAAACTGACAGCAAATACAGAAAAATATTGAAATAATTTCTCATTCTTATCACAGTGCAATACAAGCTCACTCTCCAACCCCAGGATAAGCCCTATTATCTACAAGAATACATGGAAACTAAAAACACACTCCTGCATAATGAAGGCGTCAAGGAAGAGATAAAGAACGAAATAAAGCATTCTTGGAACTGAATGACGATGATGATTCAACACAACCAAACCTATGGGATATTGTAAAAGCAGTCTTAGAGGTAAGTTATCGCCCTGGTGCCTACATTAGAAAACCAGCAAGAGCACAAGTGACCGATCTAAACACTGCAGCTAAAGCATTGAGAGACAACAACAGCTGAACTCCAAACACAACAGCCAGAAGGAAATAACAAAAATCAGCAGAAAGCAACTCAATGAAATAGGAAGATAAGAAAACAATACAAAAAACGCCCAAATAATCCTAAAGTTGTCTTTTGAGAGAATAAACAAGATAGACCGACCTCTCGCAGTTAACCAAGAAAGAAGGAAACAACTCCAAATCACATACAATCTGTGATGAAAGAGGGAAACATCCAACAGGCAATGAAAAGATCCAGAATAATCAAAGGGAATACTTCAAAAAACTATAATAAAACAAAAAAAAAAAAAAAAGAAATATGAATATCTGAAATCTGGAATCACCAAAGCTAACACAAAAGAAGTATTGACAAGTTAAACCAGACCTCTAATATATGAAGAATGAAGATTTATAACAAGAACCTCCCAACTAAAAACAAAAGTCCCAGGCCCCAGTGGTTCAATCCAGGCCCTGACCAGTCATGGCACTTCTATTAAAATTTCAAAAAAGACTATAGAACTATTATTACTCAAATTTTTTGAAAGGATTACAAGTAGAGAGAACTCTCCCAAATTCCTTCTATGAAGCAGCATCACTCTATTACCAAACCCAGGCAAATATACAACCAAAAATGGAACTTATAGACCCATCTCATTACTGAACTACAGATGAAAACATTCTAACAAGGTACTGGCAAATTGCTACAGGACTCACATTCCAAGAAGAACATACACCATGACCAGATGGTTTATTATTCAAAAATGCAACTTGTTCAACAAATATGAAAATCAATAAAATATATATGCATATAGATGGACTGGAAGACAAAAGCACAACATAACTGACAGAAAAACAAAAAAACACTTTGACAAAATCCCACATCACTCCATGCTTCAAAGTCCTAGAGGGAAGTTGGATTGGAGGGATAATCCCTCAATGTAATCAAAGCAATCAACAGTGAAACCCACAGCCAATATGATCCTAAAATGTGGAAATGACCGAACATCTCCCTTAAAGGTTAGGAACTAAGGCAAGGTGCCCTGTCACCCCCTCTCTTCAATATATGCTTGAAACACTTGCTAGGGCACTAAGGCAAGAAAAGGAATTAACAGGAGTAATAATTGCAAAAGCGGAAGGCAACGCTATCCCTTTTTGTGACAATGTGATTGTTTACTTAGAGGGATGCTAAAAACTCCACCAAGACAAACTCCTAGAAACGTAATAGCGTTCAGTAGCAGTGGCGGATACAAAATTAACCTAGAAAACATCAGTAGCCTTCTTTACACCAACACAAGCAACTGACAGCGGACTTCAAGAGACCTTCCCACTCACAATAGCCTAAAAACACAATAAAACCTAGGAACAACCCTAACCAAAAACACCAAAGACCTCTACAACAAAAATTTTAAACCCTTAAAGAAAGAAATTGAAGAAGACATCAGAAGATGGAAAAACCTCCCATGCTCATGGATTGGGAAAATTAATATAGTAAAAATATCCATTCTACTCAAACTCTTATATATATATTCAATGAAATCTCTATTAAAATCTCCAAGAGCTTCTTCACAGGGTTGGAAAAAAGTCCTTAATTTCATTTGGGAAAAACAAAAGACCCTGAATAACCAAAACAACCCTGAGTGAAAAGAGCAATAGAGGGGGGATCTCTATACCAGACTTCAAACTATACTACAAGGCTGTAGTCATAAAACCAGCTTGGTACTGGCACAAAAACAGACCTGTTGACCAATGGAACAAAACCAAAGATCCAAACTTGAGCACATACAATTTCAGCCATCTCATATTTGACAAGGAGGCCAAGAAGACAAGTGTTGTTGACAAAACTGGATCACTTGTAGAAGAATGAAATTAAAGTCTTACCTCTCACCCTGTACAAAAGTCAACTCCAGATGGATTAAAGTCCTCAATGTGAAACCCCAAACTCTGAAGGCCATAGAAGAAAAAGTTGGCAGCAGACTACAAGACATAGGTGTAAGAAAAGACTTCCTAAATCAGACAGCAGCTGTACAAGAATTAAGGTCGACAATTGACAAATGGGACCGCATTAAACTCAAAAGCTTCTGTACATCAAAAGAAACAATCAAGGAAGTGAAGAAAAAACCCACAGAGTGGGAAGAAATCTTCGCCACAGATAATCAGACAAAGCGTTGCTTTCCAGAGTATATAAACTCCTCAAAAAACGAACGAAGAAAGAAACAAATGACCCACTCAAAAGATGGAGCAAAGAGCTGAACAGAGACTTCACAAGCAAGGAATTAGAGATGGCTGAAAAACATCTTAAGAAGTGTTCAACATTGCTAATAATTAAGGAAATGCAAATTGAAACCACTTTAAGATATGATCTTACTCCAATAAGACTGGCTAGGATCAAGAAAACAAATGATACCAAGTGCTGTAGAGGTTGTGGGGAAAGGAGAACACTCATCCACTGCTGGTGGGATGTAAACTCATTACAGCCACTCTGGAAAGCAGTGTGGAGAATCCTTGGAAGACTTGGAGTGAACTTGCCACCTGACCCAGCCATACCACTCCTGGATATATACCCACAAGACTCATCCTACTGCAGAGATACATGCACAGCCGCGTTTATTGTAGCTGTCTTCACAATAGCAAGGAGCTGGAACCAACCCAAGTGCCCCTCAGCTGATGAGTGGATAGAGGAAATGTGGTACATCTACACAATGGAGTTCTATGCAGTGGTAAAGAAAGATGACATCGGGCTGGAGAGATGGCCTAGCGGTTAAGAGCGCCGACCACTCTTGAGAGAAGGGGAAAGAAAATCTAAAAAAATAACCCCTGTACAAAATATAGAGAAACACAGAGGACATTTGACAGTAGTTACAGGTAACACCAATATTTATTGGTATCCATCCAATCTGAGGGTGTAACTGTGTCTAGTATAAGCCAGAGGAATAGACTGAAGTTTTTTGGCTGAAACTACAATTGCCATAATAAAAACTCTTTACCTCTCATACCTTTTTACTGGTGAGACAGAGATTGATTCTAATACTAAAGCCTACAATGTTTTGTTGTTAAATGCATTGGGCAAGTATTTATTTAATTGTTTAAAAAAAAGTAGCCCAAGAGAAGTGGGGCCATAGGAGACTGGCAGTATCAAGAGAGAAATGAGGATACTTTAAATGGAAAAGGCATGGAGGGAGGGCTAGACAAGTAAAGGGAGAGAGGAGAGATAAATAATGCCTTGAAAGGGTTAAAAAAAACTAGAGAGAATCATCTTAGTCTAATAATCTATTGACAAATTACACACACACTACCTCTGTTAAGACTTTTTTAACTCATGGATGAATGATATTGTGCAGTAGTTTTCATTCCGGGTCAAGTATATATGTATTGAGATAATTATCCACTGGTTCATTGTTGTTGCAGCAAATGATAAAAAAGTAATTTTATGCACGAATAACATTCTTTTGTGTATAGTGCTCATTTTCTATACTGATTGATCAGGTTCTGTATGACTATTTTTTTTTCAGATATTAGAGTAGCAGCACCTGCTTACTTCTTTTTCCATTTGCATAATGTTTCCATTTCCATAATAATAATAAGTTCTACCAAATTTTAACTTGAAGGCAATTTTTATCTTTCGAAGTGAAGAATGTTTCTTAGAAAGATCCTGTTTTCTGATCCAATCTCTTAGGCACTGGGATTTAATGGGAGATTTGAGTCCATTCATATTCAGAATTATTATCAAAACTATGTTTTAATTACTGTCATTTTGTTGATTCATAATGTCTAGTATTCTCTTACCCCTCATCTGATCTAACAACTGTACTAGCATAATTTACATGTTCCTTATGGACTGTTGTATGTGTTTATCATCTTCATAGGGCAGAATTCCTTCTAATACCCTTTTAGGGTTGCTGCAGTGGCCATAAATTCCTTTAGCCTGCTTTCATTCATGGAAAGGTATTTTTTCTTTCTTTCTTCAAGATAGAAAGCTTTGCTGGGTATATTAGTCTGGATTCAAATCAGTGGTTCTTCAGAATTCGAAATACAGAATTGCAAGCCCTTCCTGCCTTGTAAGTATCTGTGGTCTAGTTGGCTGTTATTTTGATGGACCTGCCATTTCATGCTAATTTGTTTTTCTGTCATCTTTCAGGACATTTTCTTGGTTATATATATAATGTTTTAGGTATGAGTAGTCATGAGGTGTTTAATATATCTGGTCTTAATAATTAATTTTTATAAGAGCTTTTTGAACCTGGATGGATCTCTCTTCCCCCTTATAAGGAAAAATTTCCTTTGGGTTTTGTTTTGCTGGGGGCAACATCCCCAGGGGGACCAGAAAAGTTGTTAATCTTACAGGCAAACCCAGCTTGTGGCACTTCACTTGTCAAGGGGAAATTGTCTTCCAGCATCCTGGGGGAAAGTGAGCCCTGTAGATAAGGGAGACAGAAGGGTCTTCACCTTTTGAGGTGTATAAATGTAAAAGGAAAGATGAGACAAGTCACCAGGAATGTCCAGGAAGCAGGTTTTCTTTAAGCTGTAGCTTGGTCCCTTAGAAGAAGTATTGCAGAAACTTCTGAGAGTCTAGAGACCAGTAGTCAAGTCAGGTGAAGGAGAGGGAATTTATTCATAATGGTGGGCTGACACATGGATCATTCCATAATAATGCCAGCCCCGAGCTCAAATTTCTAGGAAGCAGGGTAAAGTCTCTTTTTTGTCTATGGTGATAAGTTTGCACTTCTTCACCCAGGATAACATCTAAGTTGGGGTCAAGGAAGACCAGAAATCAGTTCTTCAAGAACATCAAGTATGTGTGCTGCTTGAGTAAGTGAAATGTGTTCCCTCAGGGGGGGGAGTGAGAGACAGAGGACAGAGAGAGATAGAGAGAGAAAGAGAGAGAGAGAACAATTCTCTTGTTCCCTGTTAAATAAGGCTAACCCCCTAGGGACTGGTCCAGGGGCTCACTAAACAGGGGCCTTTTCTTGTTCCATTCACTATGGTTAAACTTGTGACTCCCAACTTAAGGTAAGTCATTTGGCTCATTCTTAAGGATATCCAGTAATTTTTTCTCAAGACAGAGTTGACTTGAGCCATTAGCTCATGGATGGTATTTATAAGCTTGAGCATTTTTAGAGGGGCATCAGGATGACATGTACATGGGCCACTGCTCTGGGGGAGGTCTCGAGGTTTGGGGGCCCAAGTGTCTAAAGTATTATCCCTACTGATTGGTACTGTCATATTGTAATTACAAGCTGCAAAGACTGTAGGGGTCACTTATTCCCACGTTATATCAGCCTATTTCAAAGTTTTGGCTTCCTCATATCATGCCCCTTTGATATCATCCCTCATGACCTGTCACGGCTTTAATTCCCTATCTCCAAGTAGAGGCTCCCTACCAAGCCCCCTTAGTGTCAAAGTCCATGAACAACCAGTGTTTCAGGAAAGGCCAGTAGGAGCCTCCATATTCATTGTCTCATCCCCTGGGAAAAATACATATGTGGCAATCTCATAGGCAGATTTTTGTAGGTAGCATAGTCCAATCTCCTGGGTGATCCATCACAACACAGTGACATCAGCAGGAGGATACAGAGACCCATTCCAGGCAGAAGACACCACCTAAAGGAGACAAGGCAAGCCCCTGGGGGGGACAGCAATTAGTTACATTAACAGGTACCCAGGACTCAGGGCCACCTTGGGACAGAGTTACATTCCAGATAAGCATAATTATCGGGGTTATGGAGGCCAAGCAGGAGCAAGTCCAACTGGGCATCCAAAGGATCAGAGGGGCCATCAGGAATTAGGGTGGGCACTCAGTTATCATTCACATCTTGAAAAACGTCATCAATGGAGAGGCTGGTCTGGCACACCTCACAGTCCACTCCTGACTTGACTCCACTGTAGCCTTGACATGGGTGTGATGTATCCAAGGCTTGATGCCTGCAACTGTGAGAGCTGAATGAGTGGTCAGTATGATTTAATATGGACCTTCTCCTCTTAGTCCTTGATACAAACCCAGTCCTCTGGACTCCAGGAGTGAAAGGGGCGCTGGACTAAAAGTGCACCCATGGAGTGCAATGCCCCCTGAGGACAGAAGTGGGCATCAAATTCCCTGAAACTGGAATTACAGACAGTTGGTAGTAGCCGTTTGTGTGCTGGGATTCAAACTCGGGTCTTCTGAAATAACAGCCAGTGTTCCTAACCTCTGAGGCATCTCTCCAGCACCAGCACCTCATATTTAAATCCAGTTGGAGAAAACACATTCTCAATTAACCTTCTCCCAGCTATGGTGCAGTTCTCCTTCCTCTTCTGGTAAGTATGTGGCTGTATCTAAAGTATGAGTAACCTCTGTCCAGATGTAAGGATTCTCCCCTACATGGAGATGGAACCACTCACTCCCCAGTCATCCAGTGACAGGTCATTACATTTAATAAGGAGGTAACTTGCTGTGGTACACTGACTCTGATGTTTTGTCCCCAAATCAGCTTATCTGCCTCTTGTACCAGTGCTACTGTGGCAGCCAGTGCCTGGAGGCAGGGGGCCATGCTGAGACTACTGGGTCTAGTGTTTTTTTTTTTTTTTTTTAATTTTATTTATTTCCATATGTGTATGAATGTATTGTTTGCATGCAAGTCTGTGCACCCGTGACGTGCAATGCCGCGGAGGTCAGAAGAGGGCGTCGGACTCCCCTGGAACTGGAGTTCTCCTGGAATTGGAGTTTCAGACGGTTTTCGGCCGCCATGTGGGTGCTGGGGATCGAACCCGGGTCCTCTGCAAGAGCGGTCGGCGCTCTCAACCGCTAGGCCATCACTCCAGCCCTGGTCTAGTGTTTTAGAAAGGGACAATGGCAGGCTAATCCATAGTCCTAGCTGTTGGGTCAGCAGTCCCAGCCCACATCCCCCTTTCTCATACACACAGAGGGAAATAGTCAGTTGATATCTTGAATGCCAAAGCAGAGTCTCCCCTCAGCCCTTCCTTGAGTTGGTTAAAATCATCTTCTTCCTCTTTCCCCCAGTTCAGTGAGTCTATAGTGGGTCCTCTGAGGCTGCTGTGGAGGGGCTTAGTTATGGCAGAGAACCCTCTGACACATATACAGGTAAACCCAGCCACTCCCAGGAACTTTTGCAGCTATTGCTTGGTTTTGTTCCCGGAGTACCAGATTATCAGTCTTTCATGCTTCTCCTAGTTTTCTCTGTCCCTGGCTGTGGTGATACCCCAAGTACATGACTTCCTCTTGACAGATCTGGGCCTCTTTCTTAGAGACTTTGTATCCTGCCTCTTGTGAGAAGTGTACTAGCTCTTCAACCCCTTCTCATAGATTCCTGCAGTGGGAGCTGTGAAAGATTGACAGACTACTGCAGAATGGAATGGTGCACCCAGCATGTTGACAGTTTTTCTAAGTCTTTTTTCAGTACTTCCACTTCAAATGGTAGGGGACTTCTTCAACACTTGGGATAAGGGAGTCCATGTCAATTGTCCCTTTGAACAAGTCTCTGGGTCCTCCCATTCAAAGGTGATCAGGGCCTGGCTTACTTCCTCCACCCTCAAGCAGAAGGCATCCTTCAGGTGTAGGTATGTGAATAAAATTGATTTTGGGGGATCAAACTCAGCAATGTATACACACTGGGGACTACAGGGAGTAGAGTCTCAGTGGCATCATTGACTCTGTGGAAGTCTTGGACTGGCAGGCAATCACTGATTCCATGCTTCTTTATGGGGGAGAAGGGGATGTTCTGTGGAAATTGGACCCCTTCATCCATGAGACTTTTGATGTGGGGGTTGATCCCAAGGCAGGCTTCTGAGGAGACTGGGTATTGTCTCTGCCTCACTGGAGTCGCAACTGGCTTTGGTGCCAGAATCACCAGAGAGGGAATCTTTGAGAGGCCAATTCCTCCTTGTATGTCCCAGACTTGGGGAAAGCAGTCCAGGTTCCAGTCAATGTTTGGGGAGCTTTGGGCCTTCTCCCCTGGTGCCCCCTGGTCCACCTAGTCCATCTAGAAGAAGGCCTACTCCTAGATGCACTTCCAGACTAAACACAGGCAGGGACTCAGGGGTAGTTGTGTGAGCTAAATCCATAGTGCTCATGGTACTGAGCTGAGAGAGCAGGTCTGTGGCTAGTAGGGGCCCTAGGACCTCAGGTACACACAGGAATCAGTAACAGACCCAGTGGCTTCCCACCAGGTTATCTCCTGGCTCACAAAACTCATATTTCTTAGTGGTCCCTGTTGCTCCTATGATGGTGACAGAGTCTTTAGTGAACTTTCCAGGGCGAGAGGTCACCCTGGAAATGGCCATGCCAGTGTTCAGTATAAAGTCTATGGCTTGACCTCCTAGATCATCTCTGAACATAGGCCTCTGGGGACTGATTTTAACTGAGCCTGGTCATCTTCGATCTGATTCAGAGACCCAGGTGGGTTTCTCTTGGTGTCAAATGTCTGCTGCATTTATGAGAAACAGTCAGCACCACAGGCCTGAATGTGCTCTGTCTTTGGTGTCCTCTTTCAGCTCCTTCCTCCCATTCTGGTCATTTGTTTTTCCAATGTCCTTTCTTCCTGCAATATGCACATTGATCTTTCTTTAAGGGGTTTGGGCATTTTCTTCCCTCATGATTAGACCTGGGCCTCCCTGGGTTCCCTGCCTCCTGGAAGGCCACCACCATGACACTGGTTTTTATCTTGCCATTTTTCTTTTTCTCTTTTACTGGCCTCCTCCCAGTTGGCTACCACTTTGGAGAAATGTTGAGAATCTGGCTTCTGTTCATCTCAGCAAACCTGCCCAGTTTCTGCAACTAGTGGTGCACACGGTGAGTCAACTGCTCAATAAAAGCTGTACTGGGGGCTGAAGAGATGGTGCAGTGGTTAAGAGCACTAGCTGCCCTAGCAGAGGACCTGAGTTTGATTCCCAGCACCAACATGGTGGCTAACAACCACCTGTAACTCCAGTTCCAGAGGATCTGATGCCCTCTTCTGACCTCAGCAGCCATTGCAGAACATGGGTACCCTTACATACATGAAAATACTACATCCATACACATAAAAAAATAAAATTAAATAAATGAAAGCTCTGTTATTTATTGATATTTTCTGGTGCTTCTGGGATGAAAGGGGTATAACACTGATAGACATTAGACAGGGCCCCTGATAAAACTGACTGGTGTTTCCTTTTCCTCTTAGATGACCTCACTGATTGGAGTTAAGTTGGTAGCCCCCATGGGCTCCCATTGTGGTCCCCTCAAATGTGGGTTGGTTCACTTCAACTTTGGATAAGGTGGAGAGGGCACACATGGAACTGATGGCCCTGCTGCCAAACACGGAGCTGCAGGACTAATGGTCCCATGGTCAAACCCGCAACTATGGGACTGGTAGACTGATAGTACCATGGCTAACTAAACACACGATTGTGGAACTGATAGTCCTATACCAAAGACAGGGTTGTGGAGCTGCTGGATCCCATAATCAAAGGAGCCAAAGAGCCACCTGTGGGGTTGATCGCCTCACAAGCAAGCACGTGTGTGGCAGTAACAGCCTGGGGACAAGGTCAGATGGTGCAAATTTGTGAAATTCATTTATTCTATGTAACAGGCAGCTTATATAGGTTGGTGTGAGCAGCTGCTACATAACGTGACATCACCTCCCAGTGGCCAGCGTTAGACCTCCACACCACCATGTGTCACCACAGCTCATGGGGCATATTCAGAAGAGGGGCGTGCTGACAAGCAAGCCAACTGTGAGTTCTGAGTGCATACTAGAGGAGAGCAGAGCATGCCCTGCATCCTTTGCTCTGGCTAGTGTGCTAAGGAGATTCATAGAAGATACCTCTGAATCCAGTATTGCTGTTCCACACTTGATGATGGTGCTGACACATTTGACTGAGAGTCTGAGCTTGCTCTCAGGTATTGGGGTTCCAATTAAGTCATTCCTCTGGAAGAGTAGTATGTATAAAACATTCTGGATTTCATCGTCCTTCATAAGGATGACTAATAAGTCATTCCCCAGCCACCTGGATAATGTGCTGATGCTCATCAGAGTTGAACTGAGTGCTGAGGAGTTAACTGCCATCATCCTACACAGGCTGAGCAGTGTGCATGATGGAATTCAGCAGACCTATCATGGCTTGGGTGTCTTCTGAGTGAGGTGGGGTATGTTGGCATCAACTGAGGAAGTCAGCTGTTGTGAAAAGTTGGGATATCAAAGTAGGGGTGAGGGGGGAAAGAATGGTCCCATCTTCCCAAAGGATGGATGGCTGGAGCCCAGCAGAGGGGGTAAAGAGGCACCAGGTCATTTCTGGTAGTAAGGCAGCCCAAATTAGGGCAAAATCCCCATTTTTCAGAAGGGTAAGACAGGGGTCACAATGGTGTTGGTTTTGTTTTGTCCATCTGAATGTGTTGGTGTCTCAGGTAAGGGCATGTACAAGTTGGAGTGAGGGCTTGCCTCAGCTCCAGGGATTACTGAATGTATGACATCAGCAACCATGAGTTCACAGGCACAAGTGTGGAAAGGCTTGAGAGTCCTTTTTATGTCCTTGATGGACGGGAGGCCCCAGGGCCCTCACGATTCATGTAGATTTGTAGGTGGCCAAGATAGCTGGCACTGGAGGAAATGACCTCTGGGGTACTTGGGATCTGAGCCAGGGGGGTGGGAGGGTGGGGGAGGAGCTAGACCCTATGAGAAGTCTATATAGGAGAATCTGCCAGGCTGTTGAGGCACACCCTTTCAACTCTTCTAATCATAGGCAGGTCCAATGGTAGGCAGGTTCCTGTCAGCCAGTCCAAGTTGAAAAAAGGCCACTCAACTTCACAGAAAATTCTCAATTTGGAGGGTATTCTTTTTCTTTTTCTTTTTCTTTTTTTTTTTTTGGTCTTTTTGAGACAGGGTCTCCCTGTAACTCTAGCTGTCCTGGAACTCTCTCTGTATACCAGGCTGGCCTTGAACTCACAGAGATCTGCCTATCTCTGCCTCCCAAGTGCTAGGATTAAAGGTTTGTTCCACCACGCCCAGCTTGGAGGGTATATTCTTAATGCCATAATATCCTGCATAGACTAGTTGAAAGCTGCCTAGCATCATCTGCAGGGCAGTCTGGGTCTGATGCTGTACTGAGAGGAAGCCATTTGAAATTTTAGATGTGCCTGGGATATATGTGCTGTGTGCATAGAAAGGGCTGGAGAGTGCTACTCTCTCCCTCACTCAGGTGTCTGCCTGGTTGGCTGCCTTGAGGCAACTTAATAGGTCTTAGCTTAAGGTCACATGTCTGAACCAATGAATCTCAGATTCACGAAAAACCACTCAGAGTTTGACAGTTGTTCCCTAGTTACTCCACTAAATTTTTGTTTTACCTGAATGGGACCAATGTCACCTTTGAATTCCTTCAAGGTTTAACTGAGATCCCCTTTCCAGCCTGGTCAAAGGTTAATGACACATAGAGGTTTTGGGTGCAACTTCCTCTGAAGGATCAGTCCATACTGGCTCCTATCTGCCTAGCCCAGGGTTTTACCTGTCTGGACATCCACTCCATCTTGTTTCACCTGGTGACAGCTTAGGTCCCAGGCCTCACAGTCCTCTGTGGCTTCCTGGAAGGAGACTCCAGAAACACTTTGGGGGTCCGCACCAAGGATATGCCAGCTTGATCTCACTGAGGCCTTCAGAAATGTTGCAGAAACTTCCAATAGTGAACAGAACAGTAGTTTTTTCAGGTGAAGGAGAGGATGTTTAAACACAGCACCTATATTAATTCTGTAAGAGCACCAGCTCCCAGCTCACAAGCTCATGTTTGTAGGGAAATCTATAGTCAACTCATTGTCAGGAATGAAGCAATGAAATAATGTATACGTAGTAGCTAAGCAGGTGATTACACAGAAGCAAGAGTTTGCCACAGATCACAAGAATGTAGCAGATTGGCCAAGATTTCAGTGGAGTATCAAGAGGGTAAACCTGTAATAACCAGCAGGGGCTGAGGGCAGTTTCCTATTTACTTTCCTCATTCATCTCTTATCTCATGTTGGGGTCTTTGACACTTTAAGGTTCTTAGCAACCACCTTCTTGTTAGTAAATTTTTATTGTTATCACAGAAACATTGGTGGTTTATACTTGGGCAGTGGAATACATCAAAAAGGATATTCATGTATTGATTGGTTACCAGGGAAAATTAAAATGAGTTAGATTACTGCAAAAAAACCCATTTCTTAGGAAAGAGAGAAAGAAAATAAAATATATTTAAAAGTCCCTGTCTGCAAGAAACAGAAAAGGACATTTTCTATCAGAGGGAGAACCACTACTGGGTGGGTCCAGCCAGCTGGGCCATTGCTCTAAACAGAAATTTGTCAGCAATATCTTGTGGGTAAAAACACATTGAGAGTGAGAAAACAAAGATTAAAATCCTTGTTTTCCTTGATTTTCCCACGAGGCTCTTCATCCCCACCAAAGGCTCCAGCCATCCTAGAGCTTTGGCCTTTCTGGTTGCCAACCTCATCTCCATTTGAGAGCTTCTTCTCTCTGTGCAGATGTCTATTGGTAGAGTGTTTCCTCATTTTTGTAAAATTTGTTACCCTTGATAGAAGAAGGTCAGCCAGAGGCGCACACTACCTGTGCCCAGCCGCCAAGGGCAGTCTGTGCTGTGCAGGTGGTCGGCTCTCGGCCAAACTTGGCTGGCGCCATCCAACGCTAGGACCATAGAGAGGAACTACGTGCATGGATAGAAGGTCAGCCAGGGGAGCATACTACCTGTTCTCAGCCACCAAGTCTGGTCTGTGCTGTGCAGGCGGCTGGCCAACGACCAACCTTGGCAGGAGCCATCCAACGCTAGGACCATAGGGAGAAACTGCGTGCATGGATAGAAGGTCAGCCAGGGGTGCAGACTCTCTGTGCCCAGCCACCCAGGTGGGGACCGGTGCACAGGCCAAAGGATTCAACCCCCCCTCCAAGCTACTTATACTGAGGTAGAACATGTAAACTGCTGGTTTAAAGCTGTTGGGAGGATACAGCAGTGTCAGTGATTGGAGGCTGCATAGCCAAAACTGAGGAAGAAACCAACAGGAAGCAAACTGAGAGATCAACCAATCTCCCATATTAACATTTGAGATTAGCAACAGAAGGCAAACAAATAAACAAAGGGGGGAAAAACAACAAGAACAACAAAAATACACATGCCAAAAACACAACGGAAAAACAACAATATGGGAAAAGCTCAAAATAAACCCCCACCGAACTCAGCCACTCCTGTAGAAGTTCCCAAAAATGAGATCTCCCTCAAAGGGAACCAAGATATGGACCTTAGAAGAACAATTGTAGACAGACTCAAAGACTATAAAGAACAAATCAGAGAACTAAAGGTAGAGAATGAAAAACTCATGAAGGAACTAGAAGGAAAGAATGTTAAACTCTGGAAAGAACTAAAAGGAGAGATTGATAAACTCAGAAAAGAACTAGAGGAAGAGAAATACAAAATCTGTAAAGAACTAGAGGGAGAGAATGACAAACTCTGGAAGGAAGTGGAAACATTGAAAAGATCTCAGGCTGAAAGGAAAAACGAAGCTGACCAGCAAAGCAAGGAGCTACAAGAACAGAGTGAAAAGCTCCAAAAGGAAGTGGAAATACTGAAGAAATCGCAGGATGAAATAAAAAAGGAAATCGAACATTCATCCAATCAGCAGGAAAGGATGGAAAAAAGCCTTAGAAGCAGAATGGAAGAAGCAGAAAAAATATCATACCTGCAGGATAACAGTGCAGCTAGAAACCTCAAGTAAAGATTATGAAAAATTAAAAAAAGCACAGGAGTGGAACAAGCAGGAAATGGGGGACACTATGAAAAGACCAAACTTCTACATCATAGGTATAGAGGAAGGAGAAGAATCCCAAGAGAATGGTATTGATCAGATCTTCAACAGAATAATAGAAGAAAACTTCCCCAAACTGAAAAAAGACAAACCCATAGAAATACAAGAAGCACATAGAACACCAAATAGACAAGACCAGAAAAGAAATTCTCCACGTCATATCATAGTTAAAACACTAGATGCTCAAAACAAGGACAAAATACTGAAAGCCATAAGAGAAACACAAGTTACATACAAGGGGAAACCCATCAGAATCACACCTGACTTCTCAGTGTAAAACATGAAAGCCAGAAGAACATGGAACAAAGTATTCCCAGTACTAAATGACTTTAGATGCCAACCCAGATTAATATACTCAGCAAAAATGTCAATCACAGTTGAAGGAGAAAGAAAAATCTTTCAGGACATAAAAAAATGAAAGAACACATCTAAAAGAGATGTGTTCTTTCATTCCCATAGACTGGGAGAATGGATTAGGAAACAGAATCCATCCATATGCTGCCTCCAAGAAACCCATCTCACCCTCAAGGACAGACAGCACTTTAGAGTGAAAGGATGGAAAAAAATATTCCAAGCAAATGGTACCAAAAGGCAAGCACGAGTGGTTATTCTAATATCAGACAAAATAGACCTGTGATGGTTAATCCTGGGTGTCAACTTGACTGGAGTAAGGAACAAATAAGAGAAAAATGGTCTTCTGATTGGACTGCCTCAACCCGGATGGCCCACCCAAAATGTGGGTGTTACCTTCTGCCAGCAGGCAGTATAAAAGGCCATGGCAGAAGCAGCTGGTCCCTTTTTTCTCCTGCGGTTTTCCTCTCTCATCTGGTGAGTTTGTCTTGCTGCTGTGATCAACCTTTCGGATCCCAGCGTGTACTGAGACCGGCAGATCTCCTGGAATCCATTCGGGCCTTCAGCACTAGATTGGGACTACTGAGACATCCAGCCTTGTGGGCTGAGCAGTTCCCTGGATTCTTTTTTTTTTTTTTCTAAATTTTATTTATTTCTTTATGTGTATGAATGTACTGTCTGCATGCAGGTTTGTGCACCCGTGTCATGCAATGCCGTGGAGGTCAGAAGAGGGTGTTGGATTCCCCTGGAACTGGAGTTCTCCTGGAATTTGAGTTTCAGACGGGTCTTGCCACCATGTGGGTGCTGGGGATCGAACCCAGGTCCTCTGTAAGAGCGGTAGGCGCTCTTAACTGCTAGACCATCTCTCCAGCCCCAGTTCCCTGGATTCTTTCGGCCTTTCCAGTGTGGTGCAGCTACTGTTGGACTCCTTGAACTCTGTCACGTGAGCAAATCAATAAATTGTATATAGCTATATATATTCATCCTGTTACTTCTGTTTCTTTAGACAACCCTGACTAATACAGATTTTGGTACCAGGAGTGGTTCTAGAGAAACAGAATTGAAAGGATGAATTTCTTTAGTGGGCTTGGTAGCCTCTGGAGCCAGTTATCCAACCCAATGAAGCCTAGAGTTACTGAAGGCTCTCATGGTGGCGTGAAGAGGAATGATAATCCTTGGTGCAGACTATTTGAACTAATTATGAAGATAGATCCATTTGACTCACCTAACTCACCTCTTGTGAGAAGCAAGGAATTTAGCGACTCTATATATAAAACATTCGAGAAATTGGGGAAAAATCAGGAAAATAATGATGTTGCCTTGTAGCTCCTAGCATGTCTGGATAAACTGATAGAGGAAAATAAGGAGCTTGGTGATAAAAATGACCAGCTCCGGATTCGAAACAACAGGTTAAAGGTTTCCAAGTGTGCTCTGGAAGAGAATCTTCTCTGCAGCAGCCAAAGAGCTAAAGCAGCAGAAAATCAAGCTGTAGCCCTTATTATATGGTTGGCTGATTTACAACGCAAATTTAATTCCCAGCCAC
>VZQC01002611.1:638468-667674 GCA_009823505.1 Rhizomys pruinosus | reverse complement strand
TATATATATATATATATATTGTGTATATATATATTGTGTATATATATATATATATTGTGTATATATATATATTAAGTGGATACTTGTGTTGTTCCTTTTTGAATGTGCAACTGAGATATGTGTTAAATATTGTCATATTTAGGTTATTAGATACTGAAGGACTAAGTTCTCAAGGACATTACCACCTACTCTAAGATATAATGCTATTGCACATGAGATACTTATAACATGTTAGGTGGAATTATGACCCTGTCATCGTTTGCAATTGACATTTAAGCATAACATAAGGAGAGGCTATTTATTGGGTGTCAAGTTGACAAGGGGTGGACTTGTGATGGTTAATCCTGGGTATCAACTTAACTAGACTAAGGAACAAATAAGAGAGAAACGGTCTTCTGATTGGACCACCTCAACCCGGATGGCCCACCCCAAATGTGGGTGTTACCTTCTGCCAGTGGGTGTCAACTTGGCTGGACTAAGGAACAAATAAGAGAAAAAGGGTCTTCTGATTGGACTGCCTCAACCCGGATGGCCCACCCAAAATGTGGGTGTTACCTTGTGCCGGCAGGCAGTATAAAAGGCCACGGCAGAAGCAGCTGGTCCCCTTTTTCTCCTGCGGTTTGCCTCTCTCATCTGGTGAGTTTGTCTTGCTGCTGTAATCAACCTTTCGGATCCCAGCATGTACTGAGACTGGCAGATCTCCTGGAATCTATTTGGGCCTTCAGCACTAGATTGGGACTACTGAGACATCCAGCCTTGCAGACTGAGCAGTTCCCTGGATTCTCTCAGCCTTTCCAGTGTGGTGCAGCTACTGTTGGACTCCTTGAACTCTGTCACGTGAGAAAATCAATAAATTGTATATAGCTATATATATTCATCCTGTTTCTTCTGTTTCTTTAGAGAACCCTGACTAATACAAGACCTCAGTGTAAAATTAATCAGAAAAGTTAAAGAAGTTCATTATATCCTTATTAATGGAACAATTAACCAAGAAGATCTCACAATCTTAAAAAAACAGAAAGAGACCAAGTAAACAATCTAAACGCTGCAGCTAAAAACATTTAAAAGACAAGAACAAATGAATCCTAAACCCAACAGACAGGAAAAAATAACAAAAATCAGAGCAGAAATCAATGAAATAGAAACAAAGAAAACAATACAAAAAAAATCAATGAAACCAAAAGCTGGTTCTTTGAAAACATAAACAAAATAAACAGACCTCTAGCCCAGTTAACCAAAATAAAGAAAGAGCAACTCCAAATCAATAGCATCTGTGATGAAAAGGGAAACATCAAAACAGATAAAGAAAAAATCCAGACAATCATACGAGAATACTTCAAAAATTTGAAAACCTAAGAGAAATGGCTGAATATCTGAAATTCTGGGATTTGCCAAAGCTTAACCAAGAGTAGATTGACAGCTTAAGCAGACCCATAACACTTGAGGAAATTGAAGATGTAATAAAAAGCCTCCCAACTAAAAAAAGCCCAGGCTCAGATGGCTTCACAGCAGAATTCTATAAAACATTTAAAGAGGTCTTACAACCATTACTACTCAAAATTTTCAGATGGATACAGACAAAAGGAAATATCCCAAATTCCTTCTACAAAGCCAGCAGCACTCTAATACCAAAACCAGGCAAAGACACAAACAAGAAAGAAAACTATAGGCCCACATCATTGATGAACACAGATGCAAAAATTTTCAAAAAATACTTGCAAATCACATACAAACCCACATCAAAAAGTTCATCCATCATGAGCAGGTTGGATTCATACGAGAAATGCGGGGATGGTTCAACATATGTAAATCGATAAATATAAAACACATAATGGACTTAAAGACAAAAACCACACAACCATCTCAATTGATGCAGAAAAAGCTTTTGACAAAATCCAGCATCCCTTCATGCTTAAAGTCTTAGAGGGAATTGGACTGGAGGGATCATTCCTCAATGTAATCAAAACCATACACAAAATACCCACAGCCAACATCATCCTAAATGGAGAAAAGTTGGAAGAATTCCCCTTAAAGGCAGGAACATGACAAGGCTCCCCACTATCACCACTCCTCTTCAATATAGTGCTTGAAATGCTCACTAGGGCAATAAGGAAAGAAAGCGAAATTAAAGGAGTACTAATTGGAAAAGAGGAAATAAAACTATCCCTTTTTGCAGATGATATGATAGTTTACCTAAGGGACACTAAAAACACCAGAAAACTCTTATAAACAATCAAAAGTTTCAGTAAAGGGGTGGGATACAAAATAAACCTAGAAAAATCAGTAGCCTTCCTTTTCACCAACAATAAGCAACTGGAGAAGGAATATAAGGAGACCTTCCCAATCACAATAGTCTCAAAAAAAATAAATAAATAAATAAAAAGCTAGGAATAAACCTAAACAAAGACACCAAAGAACTCTACAAGAAAAAATTTAAAACCCTGAAGGAGATTGAAAATGACATCAAAAGATGGAAAGACCTCCCATGCTCACGGATTGGAAAAATTAAAATAGTAAAAAATCCATTCTCCCCAAATTAATATTCAGATTCAATGCAATCCCAACCAAAATTCCCATAAGCTTTTTCACAGACTTAGAAAAAAATTCCTTAAATTCATATGGAAAAACAAAAGATCCCGAATAGCTAAAGCAACCCTGAGTGAAAAGTGCAATACTAGGGGGATTACATTACCAGACTTCAAGCTATATTATAGGGCTATAGTCATAAATACAACCTGGTACTGGCAAAAAAACAGAACCATTGAGCAATGGAACAAAGTTGAAGATCCAAACTTGAGCTCACATAACTTCAGCCACCTCATATTTGACAAAGGGACCAAAAAAGCTCAATGGAGAAAAGATAGCATCTTCAGCAAATGGTGTTGGCAAAACTGGATCACCATTTGGAGAAGAACAAAATTAAACCCCTACCTCTCACCCTGTACAAAAATCAACTCCCAGTGGATCAAAGAGCTCAGTGTGAAGCCTGAAACTCTGAGGGTGATAAAAGATAAAGTTGGCAACACCCTACAAGACATAGGTGTAGGAGGAAACTTTCTAAACCAGACAGCAGCTGCATGGGAAGTAAGGTCAACAGTTGACAAGTGGGACCTCATAAAACTCAAAAGCTTCTGTACAGCCAAAGAAACAATCAAGGAGGTGAATAGAAAACTCACAGAGTGGGAAGAAATCTTTACCAGAGACATATCTGACAGAGCATTAATGTCAAGAATAAATAAACTACTCAAAAAGCAAAGAAGTAAGAAGACAAATGACCTACTCAAAAGATGGAGTAAAGAGCTGAACAGAGTCTTCACCAGTGAGGAATTAAAGATGGCTGAGAAACATCTTAAAAAGTGTTCATCATCATTAATAATTAAGGAAATGCAAATTAAAACCACTCTCAGATATCATCTCACTCCAGTACGGCTAGCTAAGATCAAGAAAACAAAAGACAACAGATGCTGGAGGGGTTGTGGGGAAAGGGGAACACTCATTCATTTCTGGTGGGAATGTAAATTTGTACAACCGCTATGGAAAGCAGTGTGGAGAACCCTTAAAAATACTCGGAATGAGCTTACCCCCGACCCAATCATATCACTCCTGGGTATATACCCCAAAGACTCATTCTACCATAAAGATATATGAAAATCTATGTTTATTTCAGCTCTCTTCACGATAGTGAAGAGCTGGAACCAACCCTTATGCCCCTCAACAGAGGAGTCAATGACAAAAATGTGGTACATCTACACAATGGAGTACTATTCAGCGGTAAAGAAGGATGGCATTATGAACTTTGCAGGTAAATGGATGGAGCTTGAAGCCATTATGCTGAGTGAGGTGACACAGTCCCAGAAAGACAAATGGAGAATGGTTTCCCTCATTTGTGGAGGTTAATACCAAATCCCCCAGATGAAAGGCAAGCTGAATGACAGTATGGTTATATTTTTGGTTTATCTGAAAGCAACTATGTTGTTATAATGTGAATCCCTCAATGAGCTCTAGAATACACACACCAATTATTTTCAGACTCTGTAGTTAATGTATATGGGAGTATGTATCCATATTTTAGAATAATATGAAAATAACAGAAGAAGGGGCTGGAGGGATGGCCTAGCGGTTAAGAGCGCCGACCGCTCTTGTAGAGGACCCGGGTTCGATCCCCAGCATCCACATGGCGGCTGAGAACCGTCTGTAACTCCAATTCCAGGAGAACTCCAGTTCCAGGGGAATCCGAGACCCTCTTCTGACCTCCACGGCATTGCACGACACAGATGCACAGACCTACATGCAGACAGTACATTCATACAAATAAATAAATAAATAAATAAATAAATAAATAAATAAAATAAAAAAAGAAAATAACAGAGGAAAATGTGAATTCCTAATCATAAAAAAGACTGAAAGATGCAGGACACTTATGACAGAATACATGATCTGGGATGGGATGGGGTGGAGTGGTGGGAAGGGATAGGGTAATACGCCTGAACAGAAATGAAAAATGATGTATGAAATACGTAAAACATCAATAAAAAATAGAGTATAAAAAATTGTTACCCTGTTGCTTTCTTTTGTGTCTAATAATTTTCTTGCTTTTTGATTCTTTAAGGGGTGGAAAACAAGAACCCAATGAAGACTGCCACGCCAACTCCAGTGTCGTCTGTGTGAGCAATGACGAAAGTCATAATAGCAGATGGGAGATACGTGCCCTCCGAGGCTAAGCTCCTTGGAGGTCCCTGGCAGAGTGCTCGGCTTTAGCTTCCAAGATCATGACGTGCTCTAAAGATGTTACGCTTCCTGGGTATTGGGCTTTGGATATTGTCTTTTGATTCTTTTCCTGAGTACAGCATGACCTCAGTTCCAGCTAATCAAGCTATTTCAGAAAAAGGGGCTGCACCTGACAAAATTAGTAAAATAGGAATTCCAGTTACAGTGATACATGGTAAAAAAATTACTTAAATAAAGGTAGATGGTGGGCTCCTCTTTAGGAAAATATAGTAAAGAAAAAACAAAGCCAACCAAAAAGACTCTCCCAGGCCATGGCTTGAATTGCAGCCTAAAGATAACAAATGGCCTTGGGAGGACGGGAAGATTGGGCGCCAGGGAGGATGGAAGAAACCAAATTGAAACTTCAAAGGAAAACAATGTCTCACATCTCACAAATAAACTATTCATGGTTTGTGGTTTTATGACCACTGCTTGTTTCTTATCTCCCCTGCCAAGAGGTTGTGAGCAATATACTATGTATAAGTGCTTCTGATTGATGTGTAAATTTAATCAGCTTGTTGTCCTTGGAAACGCAGGTGTAAATTCCGTAGCAATTGGCTGATTGTTCTGGAGACGTGCCAATCCTGGCCCGTTTTCCCTACTATGTACTATATAATCAGTGGCTTGCTCTTAGTAAAATGCACCAGATTCAAAACCACTCTGGTGTCATGTCTGTCTGTCTTTCACTGAACCTGTGTCCTCCTTCCAAGACCCTGATTCCCGTGGTCTGAGGGACCCCCAGCTGGGTCGGTCTGCAGCAGAAGACCCCTAGTCTGCACACTCCTCTCCTGGGAACTTCTCCCTTCTGACTCGTAAAGACCTTGCCAGGTTGTTTCTCTTTTCACCTCATGGCCAATGCTATCCCAGAATGCCTTCCTCCCCATTTCCAGGATCCTGTCACTGTTGCTCAGGTTTTCCAGAATGTCTCACTTTCCACACTCAAAATCCCAGACTATCCCTAATGTGTGTTCTTGCCTAACATACAGGCTACAGGAGCACCAACTAACAAATACCTGCTATGACTACTTCCCCAGAGCCCAAGAATGCTACCCACTTCATCCCTGATGTGACTATAAAATGAAGTTGTTTTCTTAACCCAGTTCCCAGGCTTCCACAAATCAGTTCTCAGACAAGAGGAATCAAAAGGAAATAAACCAGGCAAGTAGCAGAGATGATACCAAAGGAGGATCCTCATGGGAAACAACAATATCTTTATTTAAGGACGTTGTAGAAATGTAAAGCCTGCTGCTCCAGACTGGTGGGCAAAGCTGTGGCTGAATGTGAGCAGCTGAGCTGCTTGGACTGACCAGCAGTACGTGTGTAGTCAGCAGCATCTGGGAATTCTCCCACCTCATTATCCACACAGAGACTTCAAACAGAAATCACAGCACAGGCCTCCACGTCAAAATTCCTCAGAAAATGGATTTTCAGGGTGACCAGAACAACTAAAATGAAAAGTAACCATGAATAATATTGACTCTGTTATACATTTCTACAGTAACAAAGGCAGGACTCTGTGGTGCCACCATGTGTTCATCATTTTATTTCCCAACTGTTTGCAGAATCTATTATTCTAATTTTCATGACATGAATATGGGGAAAATGTTCTTAAATGTCATAACTAAAATTTTTGCATTAAACTCCCTTGCCTAGAATAGAACACAGTTTCAAACATTCACATGTATTCCTCTCCTTTAGTTCCATCAGTGAATCTACCAAAACAAATGTGGGAAATGTTTGTTATTTCATTTTCTCAACGTTTAGTCCAAGCCCAAACATTTATCATCACAATTTGTAGAGAATACCTTGTAAGTAAAATTTTCACTTCAGTTTATATAACATTATTTTTGCACTGAATATAATTGTGTTCAATTCAGATAGGGAAAGTAATATGAATATAGATAAAGATTTCTGTATCCAAGTAGTTTATCACACAATTATTAAGACTCTATAGTTACTTAAAATTTTTATTTCATTGATTTTTGTTTTATATGTATGAGTGTTTTGCCTGCATGTATTTAAGTGCACATGTGAGTACAATATCCACAGAAGAAGGCATTGGATAATCTGGAACTAGAGTTGTTAGTCACCATGTGGGTGCTGGGAACTTAACCTGGATCCTCTCAGCCATCTCTCCAGCCCTGGAGAATCTATATCCTTTACCACCAATATAACATATAAAATGTTTCAAGAATTACTGAATGCAATAAAAAAAGAATTACTGAATGCTTGCCACTCTCTCACTTGTGGTGTTATGTCCTCAGTGCTGGAGAGATGGCTCAGCTTTTTTTTAATTATTATTTTTTATTATATATATATTTTTGTACAAGATTATGTTACAAATCAAATCTAGACCCATGTCCCCCACCCTACCCCCCCACCCCACCAGAGCTCATGCATTCTGCCAAACATGCTTTTCATCTCTTTCTCAGTCTTTCTCAAAATTCTCCATGTGGATGTTGACTGTTTTGAGCAGAAGTTCATCATTTCAGTCAGTTCTTTGATGCAGTCATTTCTGTTGTTGTTGTTTCCAATATGCATCACTCCCAACTACTTGGACAAAAGCTGAAGGGGCCGTGCAAAAGAAATACTTACAACTAGGTAATTGGCACTAGCACCCACAGAATAGGGATACCATTTGTAGTTTGTTTTTCTGGGACTGTGTTATTCACTCAGCATGATATCTTCTAGCTCCAGCCATTTACCTGCAAAGCTCATGATGTCATGTTACTTTACTGCTGCATAGAACTCCATTGTGTAGATGTACCACATTTTCTCTATCCACTCGTTAGTTGAGGGACATCTGGGTTGGTAACTCCTTGATATTGTGAAGAGAGCTGCAATAAACATGGCTGTGCATGTATCTCTGAAGTAGGATGAGTCTTGTGGGTCCATGCCCAGGAGTGGTATGGAGGGGTCAGGTGGCAAGTTCACTCCAAGTCTTCCAAGGGTTCTCCACACTGCTTTCCATAGTGGCTGTATGAGTTTGTATTCCCACCAGCAGTGGATGAATGTTCCTCTTTCCCCACAAACTCTCCAGCACTTGATGTCATTTGTTTTCTTGATCCTAGCCAGTCTTCCTGGAGTAAGATGATATCTTAGAGTGGTTTTAATTTGCATTTCCTTAATGATTAATGATGTGGAACACTTCTTAAGACGTTTCTCAGCCATCTCTAATTCCTCACTTGTGAAGTCTCTGTTCGGGTCTTTGCTCCATCTGTTTTGTGGGTCATTTGTTTTCTTCTTTGTTTTTTGAATTTATATATTCTGGAAATCAATGCTTTGTCAGATGTTTCTGTGGTTTCCTCCCACTCTGTGGGATTTCTCTTCACTTCCTTGACAGTTTCTTTTGACGTACAGAAACTTTTGAGTTTAATGAGGTCCCATTTGTCAATTGTCGAACTTAATTCTTGAGGAGTTGCTGTCTAATTTAGGAAGTTTTTTTAATATGCCTATGTCTTGTAGTCTGCTGCCAACTTTTTCTTCTATAGCCTTCAGAGTTTGGGGTTTCACGTTGAGGTCTTTAATCCATCTGGAGTTGACTTTTGTACAGGGTGAGAGGTAGGTGTTTAATTTCATTCTTCCATACTTGGTGATCCAGTTTTGCCTACACCGCTTGCTGAAGATGCTGTCTTTCCTCCATTGTGACTTCTTGCCCCTTTGTCAAATATGTGGTGGCTGAAATTGTATGTGCTCACGTTTGGACCTTCAGTTTTGTTCCATTGGTCAACAGTTCTGTTTTTGTGCCAGTATCAGGGTGTTTTTATGACTATAGCCCTGTAGTATAATTTGAAGTCTGGTATAGAGATCACCCCTATTGCCCTTTTCACTCAGGGTTGTTTTGGCTATTTGGGGTATTTTGTTTTTCCAAATGAAATTAAGGACTTTTTTTTTCCATGTCTGTGAAGAAACTCAGGGATTTTGATTGGGATTGTGTTAAATCTATACAAGAGTTTGGGTAGAATGGACATTTTTACTGTATTAATTTTCCCAATCCATGACCATGGGAGGTTTTTCCATCTTCTGATGTCTTGTTCAATATCTTTTTTTTTAATTTTTTTAATTTTATTAATTTTATTTATTTCTGTGTGTGTATGAATGTACTGTCTGCATGCAAGTTTGTGCACCCGTGTCGTGCAATGCCGTGGAGGTCAGAAGAGGGTGTCTGATTCCCCTGGAACTGGAGTTCTCCTGGAATTGGAGTTTCAGACGGCTCTCGGCCGCCATGTGGGTGCTGGGGATCGAAACCGCGTCCTCTGCAAGAGCGTCGGCACTCCTAACCGCTAGGCCAATATCTTTTTTAAGGGTTGAATTTTTTGTTGTAGTGATCTTTGGTGTCTTTGGTTAGGTTTGTTCCTAGGTATTTTATTGTTTTTGAGGCTACTGTGAGTGGAAAGGTCTCCTTGAATTCTTTCTCCAGTTGCTTGTTGTTGAAGTAAAGAAAGGCTACTGATTTTTTTAGGTTACTTTTGTATCCTGCCACTTTGCTGAAGCTGTTAATCGTTTCTAGGAGTTTTCTGGTGGATTTTTTTAGCATCTCTTAAGTAAACAATCATATCATCAGCAAATAGGGATAGCTTGACTTCCTCTTTTGCAATTAGTACTCCTTTAATTTCCTTTTCTTGCCTTATTGTCCTGGCAAGTGTTTCAAGCACTATATTGAAGAGGAGTGGTGATAGGGGGCAGCCTTGCCAAGTTCCTACCTTTAAAGTGAGTGTTTCTGTCATTTCCCCATTTAGGATGATATTGGCTGTGGGTTTCCTGTATATGGCTTTGATTACATTGAGGAATGAGCCTTGCAATCCAATTCCACCTAGGAGTTTAAGCATGAATGGATGCTGGATTTTGTCAAAGGCTTTTTCAACATCAATTGAGATGATGGTGTGGTTTTTGTCTTTCATTCCATTTATGTGTTTGCTGATGTTTATTGATTTTTGTATATTGAATCATCCCTGCATCTCTGGTATGAATCCAACTTGGTCATGATGGATGATCTTCTTGATGTGGGTCTGTATGTGATTTGCCAATATCTTGTTTAGAATTTTGGCATCTGTGTTCATTAGGGAGATGGGTCTATAGTTTTCCTTTTTGGTTGTATCTTTGCCTGGTTTGGGTAATAGAGTGATGCTGGCTTCATAGAAGGAATTTGGGAGAATTCCCTCTGTATCCTTCTAAACAATTTGAGTAATAATGGTTGTAAGTCTTTTTGAAATGTTTTATAGAATTCTGCAATGAAACTGTCTGGGCCTGGGCTTGTTTTTAGTTGGGAGGTTTCTTATTACATCTTCAATTTCTTCATATATTATGGGTCTGTTTAAGCTGTAGATCTCTTCTTGGTTGAGCTTTTGTGATTCCCAGGATTTCAGATATTCATCCATTTCTTCTACGTTTTCAAATTTGGTAGAGCATAGGTTTTTGAAGTATTCCCGTATGATTTTCTGGATCTCTCCATTGTCTGTTGTGATATTTCCCTTTTCATCACAGATTGTATTGATTTGGAGTTGCTCCTTCTTTCTTTTGGTTAATTGGGCTAGAGTTCTTCCTATCTTGTTTATTCTTTCTAAGAACCAATTTTTGGATTCATTGATTTTTTGTATTGTTTTGTTTCTATTTGATTGATTTTTGCTCTCATTTTTGTTATTTCTTCCTGTCTGTTGCATTTAGGGTTCATCTGTTGTTGCCTCTCAAGCACTTTTAGCTACAGTGTTAGATCGTTCACTTGTGCTCTTTCTGTTTTTCTAATGTCAGAACCCGGACTATAAACTTACCTCTTAGGACTGCTTTTAAAGTATCCCATAGGTTTTGTTGTGTTGTATTATCATTGCCATTCAGTTCCAGGAATGCTTTTATTTCTTTCTTTATCTCTTCCTTGATCCATTCATTATTTAAGAGTGTGTTGTTTAGTGTCTGTGTGTTCTTGTAGATAGTAATGTTTATCCTGGTGTTGATAGTGAGCTTTATTGAACTGTGGTCTGATAGAATGCATGAAATTATTTCAGTCTTTTTGTATTTGTGGAGCTTTCTTCTGTGTCAGAGTATTTGGTCAATTTTGGAGAATGTTCTATGTGGTGCTGAGTAAAAAGTGTATTATCTGGTATTAGGGTGGAATATTCAGTAGATGTCTGTGAAGTCCATTTAATGTATCATGTATTTCAGTTCAGATGTCTCTCTGTTTATTCTTTGTCCTGTTGACCTGTCCAAAGGGCTCAGTGGAGTTTTGAAGTCCCCCTACTATGAGTGTACTGGGGTTAGTCTGTGACTTGTGGTCCTGGAGAATTCTCTTTATAAAGTTTGGTGCACCAGAGTTTGGGGCATATATATTCATAATTGTGAAATCTTCTTGGTGAATCGTTCCTTTGATAAAAATTTAATGGCCTTCTTTGTCTCTTCTGATTTCTTTTACCTTGAAGTCTATTTTGTCTCATATTGAAATACCAACACCTGCTTTCTTTTTTGTAGCATTTGCTTGGAATATTTTTTTTCCATCCTTTCATTTTAAGGTGCCTGTCCTTGAAGGTAAGATGTGTTTCTTGTAAACAGCATATAGATGGGTTCTGTTTCCTGATCCAGTCTCCCAGTATATGTCTTTTGATTGGGGAATTTAGTCCATTAATATTTAAGGTTATGACTGATAGGTTTGTGCTGCTTATTTTTGCCTTATTATCCATTTGCAGTTTGGGTTTAGGTTTTTGCTCCTGCAGTTATGATTTTATTGATTTCTCTTTCTAGGTGCCTGGTGATGGTTGCTCCTTTCTTCTGTCCTTTGAATTGCTTCAAGTATTTTCTGAAGGGTTGGTTTTCCAAACATGTATTCTTTCACCTTGTTTATGTCATGGAAGGTTTTTCTCTCCTTCAACTATAATTGACATTTTTGCTGGGTATAGTAACCTGGGTTGGCATCTATTGTCCTTTAACTCTGGGAATGCTTTATTCCATGTTCTTCTTGATTTCATAGTTTGCACTGAGATGTCAGTTGTAATTCTCATAGGTTTCCCCTTATAGGTCACTTGTTTTTCTCTTGTGGCTTTAAGGATTTTGTCTATGTTTTGGGTGTCTAGGATTTTAACTATGATGTGGCATGGAGAGTTTCTTTTCTGATCTTGTCTGCTTGGAGTTCTATGTGCTTCTTGTATTTGTATTGGTTTGTCTTTTTTTTAGTTTGGGGAAATTTTCGTCTATCATTCTGTTGAAGATCTGATCAATACCATTCTCTTAGCATTCTTCCCCTTCCTCTGTTCCTATGATGCAAAGGTTTGATCTTTTCATAGTGTCCCACAGTTCCTGGCTGTTCCACTTTCATGTATTTTTAAATTTTTCATAATCGTTACTTGAGGTTTTTAGTTGTTCTGTGTTATCTTCCAGGTCTGATATTCTTTGTTCTGCTTCCTCCATTCTGCTTCTGAGAGTTTTTCCTTTCCTTTCTTCTTGATTGGATGAATGTTTGATTTCCTTTTTCATTTCCTCTTCTCATTTCTTTAGTATTTCCACTTCCTTTTGGAGCTTCTCAATCTCTTCCTGTAGCTCTTTGCTTCGATGGTTGGTTTCCTTATCTTTTTCAACATGGGATCTTTTCAGTATTTCCACTTCCTTCTGGAGTTTGTCATTCTCTCTCTCTAGGTCCTTCTTGAGTTCTTATTTTAAATTTTATTTATTTTTGTATATGTATGAATGTACTGTCTTCATGTAGGTTTGTGCACCCATGTTGTGCAATGCTGCGGAGATCAGAAGAGGGTCTTGGATTTCCCTGGAACTGGAGTTCTCCTGGAATTGGAGTTACAGACGGTTCTTAGCTGCCATGTGGGTGCTGGAATTCAAATGCAGGTCCTCTGCAAGAGCAGTCTGTGCTGGTAACCGCTAGGCTATCTCTCCAGCCCTGGTACTTCTTGAGTTCTTCATTCTCTTTTCTTAATTCTTTGATTTGCTTTTTATAATCTTGTACTTAAGTATGTTGACAATTGTATTTCTAATATCTATGTCCTGGGCCATCCCTAGGGGTATTCCACTTTAGGAATCTTCCATAGGGTTGATAGACCTTGGTGTGGAATTATCCTGCACCTTTCCCATGTTGTATCTTCTTCGTGTCGCTGGCATATGGCTTCTCCTTGCCTGTATTCCAATGTGAATCCTAAATGCCTCTTCACTGTGTTGAAGGCTTGCTTTGTTTGCCTCCTTAAGATGCCTTCATTGTTTGTTTGATTGATTTGTTTTTCTCCTTTACTCTTTGCTTATAGAGTGTTGACTTCTCTAAGCTCTAGGCTTTCTGTTGGAAGTCCAACTCGCTCTTCCCTTTCTGTTCTGAAAGTTCTCCAAAGAATCCACTTGGACACTCCTTCCTTAGGTAATCCTAGTTGGCGCAGGGGAGGGGTTGCTCTCCCCGGTACCTATGCTTCAAGTGGTGTCTTGGAACATCCCCGATATCAAGACTCACACAAACCCACCTTTTATACCCGCTGGGAGGATAGCTCCGCCCCCACAGCTACACCAGCCAATCCGGCCAAAGATCAACAAAGACAACGAAATCCAATCAAACAATCCACCTTGCTGAAGCACCCACCTATTACCTATGCTTCAGGTGGTCTTGGAAGATCTCTGATCGAAATGGATCAGCTTTTTTAAATTTAATTTAATTTAATTTAATTTAATTTTGTATGTGTATGAATGTACTGTCTGCATGTATTTCTGTGCACCCGTGTTGAGCAATGCTGCGAAGGTCAGAAGAGGGTCTCAGATTCCCCTGGAACTGGAGTTCTCCTGGAATTGGAGTAGCAGTTAAGAGCGCCGACTGCTCTTGCAGAGGACCCGGGTTCGATCCCCAGCACCCACATGGCAGCTAAGAACCATTTGTAAATTCAATTCCAGGAGATGGCTCAGCTTTTAAGAGCACTGGTGTTCTTGCAGAGGAACCAGATTCAGTTCTTAGAACCCACATTTAATTCTGTTATGAATTGAGATTCCAACAGGTGTAGGAGATTTTGTACTCTTTGCCTTTTATCTATCTATCATCTATCTATCTATCTATCTATCATCTATCTATCTATCTATCTATCTATCTATCTATCGTCTATTTATCTATCTAATATTGGATTCTGTAACTGTAGAACATGAAGGAAAAAATAAAATATTATATAAATGATTAAGGGCAGCTTTTACAAAACTAATGCAATGTTTGGTTTCTGAATAAACAAACATTCCCTGAAAGAGAATGACTTAACTTACAATGGAGCAGGAGCATATCTGAAATTCTTGTTCAGGCCATCTAGAACTTTCATGTCCTCTGAAGGCAACTCGAACTCAAATACCTATCATACAATTAGAAAGTCTTAGGATATATGGACTGAGAATTTTCCAATATTAAAAATCCAAATGAGTCAGATTTAATCATCCAAAGTTAATTTTCAGTATATGAAGAGCTGTTGAAAATCGTTAAAGACATCAAACAAGACTCTCAGTCAGCAACAGGTGGTAGGTGAAAGTTAAAGGAATCATCTTCTGAGATACAGGGAAGTAGCACAGATGAGAGGACCAGGAGCAGAAACTGCTGACATCATTCAAAGACTATAGGGAGAGTCCACAGAGCTACAGCAACGTTTCCAAGCACAGAGCTCAGCAACTTGCATGAGGAGAATTAGCATTGTATTGAAAGCTTAAATCTGAAAAGTGTTTTTTAATACCATTTAAGGCAAGAACTATGCAAATACTAATTTTGTTATTTCGAAACAACAGAAGATTTTGCTCAAAGAGGATCTCAGTGTCTGAAGTTGGGATTCTTAAAACATAGAAAATATTTTCACTACTTGCTAAAATGTTGAAAACAAATAGATCATTAAATCCTTGGTTATATCCCAAGCATAGTAATAGAGAGACAGACAGAGAGAGAGAGAGAGAGAGAGAGAGAGAGAGAGAGAGAGAGAGAAAAGAAAAGAAAAGGATGGAAGGGGAGAAGAAAGGAGAAAGATTAAAGTCTGAACAGTCTAACAACTGAAGAATCTATTACAACTCATTCAACAATCTTTTGATATTTGAAATATTTTGCATATTTGAAAATTGTACAAAAAATGGAGAATACTTTTATCAAAGGATAAAGTATTACTAGATCTATTAATAGATCCAACAAAGTGGATACACACAGCCCAACAGAAAATGTTCAGAATGTTAAGATGTATCAAAAGCCTATATAAACCTGAAAATTCATACCAAAATTATGGATTAAAATTCTTAATATTACTACAAGTTAGTTCTTCCTACATTGATGGACAAGTTTAGTACCCTGTTTAAAGACTTAGATATCTAAATACAAGCTTAATTTGGGTAAACACTAATAAATGATCAAAATTATATACATATTATATATATATATATATATATATATATATTACTGCTCTGGCAGATAATATATATACATATATGTATTATCTGCCAGAGCAGTAATGATACTAATTAAATTTATTTGCTTATTTATTTTTATATGTCACATTTATGAGGGTAATAAGTGCACCCATGTCTTGCAATGCCCACAGAGGCAGAAGAGGGCATTGGATTCTCTAAAATTTGAGTTACAGACAGTTGTTAGTTGCCATGTGGGAGCTGGAATTAGAACTGAGGTTCTCTGCAAGACATTCCAGTGTTCTCAACCACTGAGCCATCTCTTGATGAATGTCATATTTTTAAACATTATAAGAGGGAATCAAAATGATTGACATTTTGTTCAGCAAGACTGATTTTCCAACATAGTTCTAAAACAGGAGAAGCTTCTACATTTGAAAACAATTCATGAATGTAATGATTCTTGCTAACAGCACTGCACAGCCATTTAGAAAAGTAAGGATTCAAATTTTAAATTCCCATAATTTAAAAAAATTCATTGTAATTAAAGAAGAGTTTGAAAGGAAACACTGTAACATTTTTGGAAAATAATGAGGTGTCTGCTGTTTTGTTCCCAACAAGGAAAAAGATATGACCCTTAATCACAAAGTAAAGGAAGAAACTTCTTCTCCTGAAAGTACAATAGGAAAAGAAACACAGGGTTTGAGATACATCAACAAATGCATCTGAATTTCCTCCTTCCCTAACTACCAGGGGATGTCTCTTTCCATCCTAGTGACTGCCTGCTGGTCTCCACTCAGAGCTGGAGCCTTCTTCCCTAACTGCCAGGGGATGTCTCTTTCCATCCTAGTGACTCCCTGCTGGTCTCCACTCAGAACTGGAGCCTTCTTCCCTAACTGCCAGGGGATGTCTCTTTCCATCCTAGTGACTCCCTGCTGGTCTCCACTCAGAACTGGAGCCTTCTTCCCTAACTGCCAGGGGATGTCTCTTTCCATCCTAGTGACTCCCTGCTGGTCTCCACTCAGAACTGGAGCCTTCTTCCCTAACTGCCAGGGGATGTCTCTTTCCATCCTAGTGACTCCCTGCTGGTCTCCACTCAGGACTGGAGCCTTCTTCCCTGTCAGGGGATGTCTCTTTCCATCCTAGTGACTCCCTGCTGGTCTAGCAGCTACACTATTTCCCCATTCCCTTAATCTTGCCTACTATTTTTCTTTTTCCATTCTTGTGTGGTATGCATGTTTATATGTATGTGTTCGCATGTGTGTATGTGCATGCACATGTGTGCTTATGCTTCTGAAGCCCTAGTTTGATGTGCAGAATAATCTTCTATCATCTTTCCACCTTATTTATTGACACAGAGTCTCTCAATCAAACCCAGAGCTCGCTGATATACCTGGTCTCAATAGACAGCTTATTATGAGTACCCCTATCTCCAATTGTTGAGGCTAGAAGGACAGGTTTGTTTGACATTTTATGTGTATTATTTCCCATCTAAACTCCAGTCTTCACACTTGTTTAGCAAGAGCTTTAACCATTGAGCAATGTCCTTGGCCCCTTGTTTTTTTTTTTTTTTTGTTTGTTTTTTTTTAACTTGCATTAACCTCTAGGTCTTAGCAGAATAAATTATATGCCAATTATTTGCCTACATTTAAAGTATTATCAATTATCCACTCATCTCATTGATCCTGGGCCATGTGAGGAGGTGGAATCTGATGAGGTTAGCTAATGGATAAAAACGATTTGAAGCTAAATAACCTGAGGAAAAGTCCAGTCAATAACCTGGGGTGGAGGGCCATAACATCTTCCAAATATAGATGAGTTCCATGAACACACCTGAGGGAACCCAACTTAGATGACTCAGCTCAGGATGAGCTGTGGAGTGAACTAAATAAATGCTCTTTATATTAACCTCCTACCTTTAAGCTGATTTAGCTTGCAACTAATAAAGGTAATGGTACAATAAATGTCTCATAGTTGAAAATAAAACCTCAGCAGCTTAGGAAAATAGGAAAGCCAAAATTTTTCTCTTAAGTGAAGAAGGAATATGAATCAAGAATTGTGTCATTATTATAAAATATTAAGTACGCATGCCAAACACATAATAAAACCACAAATAAATGGCATATAAAAGCCCACCCAATCCTAAAATCATATTTCAGAACATAAAGAAGGCTTCCTTCTCAAAGATGTGCACAGAGCACACCCGACTTCATGCTAGAAACCAAATCTCTGTGCCCTCTCTAAACATTCATTCTACCAGGATAAGAAGGATAAGCTGGTATTTGTGTTGTAAAGTTGGCCAGAGCATTTCTGAAATCTAATCTGCACAGGAAATGCTAGTAAGATTGACTTGACCCAAAAATGCCCTGAGAGTTTTCAAGGAAGAAAACAGATGTGAGATTCTATGTGTGTAAGAGCCTTGATGCCCACAGCCCCACTCCACCTGTAAATTTTCTTTTATCTCATTCTCTTTGTAACTCTGGGCCAGGACCACAATACCACGTTGAAGATGGTAGCGAAGGGCAATCTGGGCAGGACTTCGTTTGTGCTTTTTTGCTATGTCACAAAGAACTGGATCATTCAGGAGAAATGGAGAGCTTGGGTCCACCCTGGAAGACAAGAGAAGTGTTCAACTGCAAAGACTACTAATGTGGTTTGGTAGGAGGCTTTCAAACACACTGGGGTGCCCACTCTAAACCAAGGATCCTAAGAGTAGTCCTTGGAACAGCTTTGTCTGTATCACCGGGGAGCCTCTCAGAAATCCAAATCCTACCCTCTCCCTAAGCCAGTTACAGTGAACTTCTGAAAACTCAGTTTAGAATAATGAAAATATTTCAGTAACAAGAGTGTTTGAGGAGAGATCCCTGTGGTCATTACCAGCGTTTAGGTCGTTGAGATCCCAGAGCACAGTAAGCAACTAGAACAATGTCTTTTGACTTGCAGTAATCCAGAAGTTTGCTCTGGTTCAGATAAAGATGGCATTCTACCTGTGGATGGACAGGAGAGGAAGGGATCAGACTACATGAAATACTAATGCTAATGTAATAGGGAAATGTAAAAGTGAACTACCTGAATAAGAAAAATAGAGGTAACATTTGAATTAACCAGAAAAATTGATTTCACATCTCTATTAATAATAGACTAAAAAGTACTTTTCCTGTGAAAAATCAATTCTATGAACTAGACTTTGATGTAAAATTCTATTTTGCACTGCAAAAAGGAATAGCAGGGCTGGGAAGACAGCTCAGTCCTCAAAGAGCTTGAAAGTTGTTTCAGAAAATCATTGGTGAATTTAGATATGGATAGGTTTAGATTATGTAACAGAAATACTGATAATTTTCTAGATGCAAATTTTTTCATTCCAGTGAGATATTTCCTGAGGTTTCTGAAGGGGAGTACTCCCCAAACCTACTTTAAGCAGGTTGTGGTATGGACAGTCTTCTGAAAGAAGGACTGACCCTGAACATCAAACAAAGAGCCCAAGATTGTAAATTTGACTTCCTTTTCTTCTTAGGGAAAGGTGGAGCTGAAGATCCAGTGCCCCCTCCCAAACAGCCAGCTCACCTAGCAGGAGGGCCTCTGTGCTTATAAACCTAGAGTGCTAGGGGTGGGTCTCTCCCACCATAGTCATCTTTCAATGAGGTCTCAGGGATCAGGATGAATATCAGGGGTGAGACCACAAAAAAATCTTGTAAGTGACCCCTTACTTATTTGCTCTGTGAGGAAGACCACTAAACTCTCCACTCTTCCCTAAACTGTAGTTAGGAGAGTTTTCCTCAGTTTGTCTTTGGGGCCACAGGAGCAGGAGGTAGGGCTCCAAGCAGTGTGCACCAAAGACAAGTGCGTGAAGAGCAATGCAGTTTTCTCTGTTATGTGGAAAGAGACTGGTAACTCAAGCATAGCTGGACTAGGGTGCAGAGAATATCTGACATGGTGGGCTGTCTGCACAACAATGGCAGCTGTAGCAGTGGCAGTGTGGATTGCACAGTGGACTTTAAATACATAACTAGCCGGGTGTGGTGGCGCACGCCTTTAATCCTAGCACTTGGTAGGCAGAGGCATGTGGATCTTTGTGAGTTCAAGGCCAGCCTGGTCTACAGAGTGAGTTCCAGTACAGTTGGGGCTACAGGGAGACCCTGTCTCAAAAAGACCAAAAAAAAAAAAAAAAAAAAAAAAAAAATAACAAAACCAAAGCCCCCTGGGGGGATAAGTTAAAGGGGAAAATCCCCCCCCCCCCGGGGGTGGAAATCCACTTCTAGATGCTATATGGTGGCATGCTAATAAAGTGATGGGATCGACCACATGAATACGGAGATAATTTGAAAACAGCAGAAGGTCTAGAACAAATTTTGCACACCCTGGGAGTAGCGAACCAAGGACAGGAATTTCAAGGAGCCATGGCTGAAGCAGCCTGGTCTTACTTTGTGTTATTAAAGATCTACCCCAGATAGAAGAGGCAGCAAAGAGGAGATTAAAATTTTAAAGGAGAATTTAGAGCAAGAAAAGAATTAGAGGCTGGCCTCCTCAGTAAGACTTACTAATTACCTTGCCAGTAAATTGTGTATAAGAGAAGAGGTAGAAGTTTTAGCCTGTCATTTTGTACAGTGAGTGGGCCAGAAGGGGAAGAGAGCCCAGATCAGATCAATAACACAAATCTCACCCTGCTACCCCAAAACCTGGAACCCATGGGAGAAGGTAGATAGTGAGCAAAGGAGTGACCTAGAAAAATTTGAGTTATGGAACCAACCTAGGTTCCAACAACAGAGGAATGGATGAAGAAAACGTGATTTATATACCCAATGGCCAGTTTTACAGAAAAAAAGAATGATATTATGATGTTTAAGGAAAAATTGGTGTAATCTTAAATGAGACAGAGAGACAGGAGAGAGAGAGAGAGAGAGAGAGAGAGAGAGAGAGAGAGAGATAAAGAAACAGAGAGGGAATGTAGATCAGGTCCTCATTAGATTTCCAAAGGCTTGTTCTAGAAATCTCCAGTAGAAACCCTGAGCTCTAGTCAACCTGCCAAACCACAGCTGTAATCTGACACCATAGGGCTTCAGCCACAAGATCTGATCCTAGCCTCTGACCAGATCTGAACTTGCACCTATCTAGAATGTCCTAATTTACATGTCCCGATTTGTATTACATAAATTATAGACCCGGAAATTACATGCGCAGCAGCTCATGCTTACCTCCCCAATCTGTACCCTGGTCAACCTGGCTGGTCTCACTCAGAAAGCATGAATTACCTGCCAGGAAGCTGCAGGTCCTGCTCACCAACTAGTACTTTCCCAGATGAGAAGCTCCCTCCCCCTTCCATGTCATTAGCTTTAGGCAGTGTTCCTGTTACTTTTCAGTCAACTACTTGCTGATAGTATAGTCAAGAGACCATTACTGCTATTTTGGTCTAACGGGAGGAATTCATTTACTGCCTGCCAATTCTGTTCACATTGCTGTAGTGACTAATCCATTGCATTTTTCAGTTGAAGATTCATATAACATAATGGGAATATGTTAAACTGTAAGAGTTGACCAGTCTTGCTGGGCGTGGTGGCACATGCCTTTAATCCTAGTACTTGGGAGGCAGAGGTAGGCACATCTTTGTGAGTTCAAGGCCAGCCTGGTCTACAGAGTGAGTTCCAGGCCAGCTGGGGGCTGACCAGGGAGCCCTGTTCAAAAAAGACTCAAAAAAAAAAAAAAAAAAAAAAAAAAAGAACACACTGACAAAAGAATCACAGAACTAGAGGGAGAGAATGACAAACACTGTACGGAAGTAGAAATACTGAAGAAATCTTAGGCCAAAATGAAAAAAGGAAATTGAACACTCATCTAGTCAACAGGAAAGGATGGAAGAAAGCCTCAGTAACAGAATGGATGAAGCAGAATATAGACTATCAAAGCTGGGAGATAACATGGAAGAACTGGAATGCAAACGCTAAGAAAAATTTTAAAAAGCACAATAGTGGGGGCCAAGTAAACACAATGGAGGAAAGACAGCATCTTCAGCAAGTGGTGTTGGCAAAACTTGGATCACCACTTGTAGAAGAATGAAATTAAACCCCTACCTCTCGCCCTGTACAAAAGTCAACTTCAGACCTCAACGTGAAACCCCAAACTTTGAAGGCTATAGAAGAGAAAGTTGGCAACAGACTATAAGACATAGGCATAGGAAAAGACTTCCTAAATCAGACAGCAGCTGTGCAAGAATTAACGTTGGCTATTGACAAATGGGACCTCGTTAAACTCAAAAGCTTCTGTACATCAAAAGAAACAATCAAGGAAGTGAAGAGAAAACCCACAGAGTGGGAGAAAACCTTCACTGCAGATACATCTGATAAAGCATTGGTTTCCAGAATATATAAACTACTCAAAAAACAAAGAAGAAAGAAAACAAATGAATTACTGAAAAGATGGAGCAAAGAGCTGAACAGAGACTTCACAAGTGAGGAACTAGAGATGGCTGAGAAACATCTTAAAAAGTGTTTGTGGTGGTTTGAATGAGAGTGTCCCCCAATAGGCTTTATGTATTCAGACATTTTGTCTCCAGTTAGTGGCACTGTTCTTGGAGGTCTTAGAAGGTGTGGCTGTGCTGGAGGAAGTATGTCACTGGGGGCAGGCTTAGTGAGTTTAATAAGCCTTGCCATCTCCAGTCTCTCTCTCTCTCTCTCTCTCTCTCTCTCTCTCTCTCTCTCCTTCCTGTGCTCATTGCGAGATGTGACCCTCAGCTTGTTGCTCCAGTCCTGGCCACCATACTTCCCACCAGAATGGAGTATGATTCCCTGGAACCATCAATCATAAGCTGAAATAAACTCTTCCTTTTATAAGTTCCCTTGCTCATGGTGGTTTTATAACAGCAACAGAAAAGTGACTAATGAAGTTATTTGGTACCAGAGAGTGGGCTGTTGGCTGTGAAGAACCTGAACATGTGGATGTTTGGAGAAATGTGGAAGACATTGGAACTTTGGGCTCGAAAAGCTGATGACTACTGTAATCAGAGCTTAATGGGCCATTCTAGTAGAAGCCTGGAAGAAAGCATTGCTGCAAAAAATGTAGTTCCAGAGGAAAATAAAGACTTAGGCAGCACCTGGGATATTTTGATAGACTGGCAGCAGTTTGCCCACAGCCCAAATGCTTGCCTGATGCTAAGTTGAAAAGCAATGAACTAATTGGCAGAGGATATTTCAAGACAGCCTAACATAGAAATGGTTACGTGGTTATTAATGGTGAATATTGTGCAGATCTACAGTGAAAAAGAGCAAATGGGGCAGAAAGAAATGCAGAATGTACAGTTTGGATCTGAAAAGTATACTAGGAAGATTAAAGTGTGGCCAAGGCATGTGAGGAGAGTCTCCCTTTCAAAAAGAGATTATAGTTATTAAGGAGAGGCCTATATAGTTACAAGTAAACAATGGAAAAAGTGTGTTTAAGGAGGGGCCTAGAGATTTACAAGTAAACAACAGAAATAGTACCTTCAGGGCAAGACCACACCCAGCTAATCCTCCAACTTTTGAAAGGAAAATACTGAAAGCGTTTTCTGCTCCAACAAGTCCAGGGCAGAGAAAATTTGAAAATGTGGTTATAGTAGGACAGAGTCCATCACGAACTTGTAGCCAAACTTGGCAATTTCATTCACATGGTGCTGACTTTAGAGGCACGAAGGATGCAAGAGTGAAGGGGTTATCAGTTCTTCCTCTGAGGTTTCAAAGAGTCACAGAGGCCAGGCAGAGTGCATCAGGGGTGTCCCTGAATAAAGAAGATCATGATAGGCCATTGCATGAAGCCGTGAATGTGAAGCTTGGTTGGCAGCGGAGACCCCAAGAAGACATTTGAGATGCCAGAGCTGTGAGATATTTGCCAAGGAGAGCTGTATACAGGGAGTGGAACCTTCCTAAGGAAGAGATTCATGTTGCACTCAATCCTGGAAGAGCTGAGTCATCTAAGCCCTTTGGAAATAAATTCCCAGAAGTCGCACATGGAGCTACTGGACTTGGTGTTTTCCCATTGGTTTGCGGTCTTGTTTTGATCCTATATTTCCTCACTATGCCTCTATTCCTCCCTTTTGGAATGGGAATGTGTATTCAGTTCCACTCTATGCTTGGAGTATGTAATTTGCCTTTTGATTTTACAGGAGCTTACAGTTAAGAGGTTGGCCTTTGTCTCAGAATAGATTTCAGACTACAGACATTTGAATAGAATTGACACTGGTAAAGACTGTGGGGACTTTTAAGGTTGGAGTAAATGCATTTAGCATTATATATGGCCTATGGGGGACAGGCGGTGGAATGTGGTGGTTTGAATGAGAGTGTCCCCCCCATAGGCTTTAAGTATTCAGACATTTTGTCTCCAGTTAGTTGCACTGTTCTTGGAGGTCTTGGAAGGTGTGGCCGTGCTGGAGGAAGTATGTCACTGGGGGCAGGCTTAGCGAGTTTAACAAGCATTGTGGTCTCCAGTCTCTCTCTCTCTCTCTCTCTCTCTCTCTCTCTCTCTCTCTCTCTCTCCTTCCTGTGCTCATTGCAAGACATGACCCTTGGCTTGCTGCTCCATCACCAGCCACCATGCTTCCTGCCACAATGGAGTCTGATTCCCTGGAACTATCAATCTTAAGCTCAAATAAACTTTTCCTTTTATAAGTTCCCTTGCTCATGGTGGTTCTATCACAGCAACAGAAAAGTGATTAGTACAGTGTTCAACATCACTAATAATTAAGGAAATGCAAATTAAAACCACTTTAAGATATCATCTCACTCACTCCAATAAGACTGGCTAGGATCAAGAACACAAATGATACCAAGTGCTGGAGAGGTTGTGGGGAAAGGGGAACACTCATCCTCTGGTGGTGGGAATGAAAACTCATACAGCCACTATGGAAAGCAGTGTGGAGAATCCTTGGAAGACTTGGAATAAACTTGCCACCTGACCCAGACATACCACTCCTGGGTTTGTACCCACAAGATTCATCTTACCACAGAGATACATGCACGGCCATGTTTATTTCAGCTCTCTTCACAATAGCAAGGAGATGGAACCAACCCAAGTGCCCCTCAACTGACAAGTGGATAGAGAAAATGTGGTAAACAATGGAGCTCTATGCAGTGGTAAAGAAAGATGACATCATGAACTTTGCAGGTAAATGGATGGAGCTAGAAGATATCATGCTGTGTGAAGTAACACAGTCCCAGAAAAACAAATGATGAATGGTATCTCTCATCTCTGCATGCTAGCACCAATTACCTAATTGTATGGCAAACTGATGTGATCTGAAAATGCGATCTGAAAACAACTGTGCTCTTATACTGTGGAATCCCTTAAAAAATAAACAAATAAAAAATCAAATTAAATAAAAAAGCACAATATCGGAAAAATTAGGAAATGTGGGACACCATGAAAAGATCAAACCTCCACATCATAGGAATAGACTAAGGAGAAGAATTCCAGGAAAATGTTATTGAGCACATCTTCAACAGAATTACAGAAGAAAATTTCCCCAAATTGAAAAAGAGACATATCCATAGAAATACAATAAGTACAACACAAAATAGCCAAGACCAGAGAAGAAATTCACCATATCATATCACAGTAAAAAAAAAAAAAAAAAAAAAAAAGCACTCGGATGCTAAAACAAAGGCAAAATACTGAAAGCCACAGGAGAAAAGCAGCAGTTACATATATAAGGTGAAACCCATCTTATTAGAGCTGACTTTTCAGTGCAAATGATGAAAGCCAGAAGAGCTTGGACCAAAATATTCCCAGTACTAAGTACATGACAACCCAGGTACTTTACCAAGGAAAATTGTCAATTATAGTTGAAGGAGAAAGAAAAATCTTGCATGACATAAACAAGATGAAAGAATACATGTTCAGAAAACCAACTCTTCAGAAAATGCTTGAAGCAATTCAAAGGACAGAGGCAATGAACAATTGTCCCCAAGTGGCAAGAGAGAGTAATTAATTAAGGTATACCTCTGGAAAAACAAACCTAGACGAAAAATGCAACCAGAAAATAAATGGAAAGGAAGATATATACATATATATGTATATATATAAAATAACCTTAAATATTAACAGTCTATACTCCCCAGTCAAGATACACAGACTGAGAGAATGGATTAAAAATTAAATCCATCTTTTTGTTGTCTATAAGAAACTCATCTCACCTTCAAGGATAGGTACCATCTTAAAGTGAAAGGATGGAAAACATATTCCAAGCAAATGGTATCAAAAGGAAGCAGGAGTTGCTATTCTAATATCAAACAAAACAAACTTCAAAATAAAACTAATCAAGAGATAAAGAAGGTCACTACATCCTAATCAAAGTAACAATTAACCCTGAAGATTACATATCATAAATATATACGCACCAAATTCTGGTGCACCAAACTTCATAAGCACAATTCTGCAGGACTTCAAGGCACAAATTAATCCCAGCACATTAATAGTGGGGGATTTCAATATCCCACTGAGCCCATTGGACAGGTCAACTGGACAAAGAATAAATAAAGAAACATCTGAACTGAACATTATGATACCCCAAATGAGCCTAACAGACATCTACTGAATATTCCACCCAAATACCAAAGAGTATAATTTCTATTCAGCATCCCATGGAACATTCTCCAAAACTGACTATATACTGGGACCCAGAGAAAACCTCAACAAATACTAAAAAATGAAATAATTCCATGCATTCTATCAGACCACAGTGCAATAAAGCTTAATATCAACACCAGGATAAACCCTACTGTCTACAAGAACACATGGAGACTAAACAACAGATTCCTGAATAATAAATGACTCAAGGAAGAAATAAAGAAAGAAATAAAAGCATTCCTAGAACTAAAAGAAAGACAATACAACACAACAAAACCTATGAGACACTTTAAAACCAGTCCTAAGAGGGAAATTTATAGCCCTAAGTGCTTACATTAAAACAAACAAACAAGGAAACAAACAAACAAACAAACAGGAAGAGCTCAAATAAATGGCATTAACACTGTAGCTAAAAACATTTGCGAGACAACAACAAATGAACCCTAAACCCAACAAGACAGAAAGAAATAACAAAACATTGGAGCAGAAATCAATGAAATAGAAACAAAAAGACAATACAAGGAATCAATGAATCCACAAGCTGGTTCTTTGAAAGAATAAACAAGATAGACAGACCTCTAGACCAGTTATACAAAATAAAGTGCAACTCCAAATCAATAGAATTTGTGATGAAAGGGAAAACATGACAACGGACAGTGAAAAGATCTAGACAATCATACAAGAATACTTCAAAAACCTATACTTTACTAAATTTGAAAACCTAAGAGAAATGGATGAATGTCTGAAATCCTGGAAATCACTAAAGGTTAACCAAGAAGAAACTGACAGCTAAAATAGACCCATGATATATGAGGGAATTGAAAATGCAATAAAAATCCCCCCCCCAAAAAGCCCAGGCCTAGATGGCTTCATGGCAGAATTCTATAGAATATTTAAAGAGGACTTACAACCATTATTACTCAAACTGTTCAGAAGCATTCAAACAGATGGAAATCTCACAAATTCCTTCTATGAAGCCAGCATCACTCCAATACCCAAACCAGGCAAAGATAGAACCAAAAAGAAAATTTTAGACCCATCTCTTTAATAAACATAGATGTAAAAATTCTCACCAAAATACTTGCAAACTGCATACAGACCCACATCAAAAAGATCATCTGTCATGACCAATTTGGGTTCATACCAGAGATGCAGGGTTGGTGTAATAGATATAAATCAATAACATAAAACACATAAATGAACTGAAAGCCCAAACCATATGATCATCTTAATTGGCACAGAAAAAGCCTTTGACAAAATCCAGCACCTTAATGTTTAAAGTCCTAGAAGGAATTGGACTGATGGGAACATCCCTCAACATAATCAAAGCCATAAACAACAAACCCACAGCCAACATTATCCTAAATGGAGAAAAATTAGAAACATTCCCTTTAAAGGCAGGAACAGGGAAAAGCTGCTCCCTATCACCACTTCTCTTCAATATAGTGCTTGAAATGCTTGCTAGGACAATAAGGTAAGAAAGGGAAATTAAAGAAGTACTAATTGGAAATAAGGAAGTCAAACTGCTACTTTTTGCAGATAATATGATAGCTTACCTAAGGGATGCTAAAAACTCAACCAGAAAACTCATAGAAATGATTAAGAGTTTCAGCAAAGTGGTGGGATACAACATTAACCTAGAAAAATCAGTAGCATTTCTTTACGCCAACAACAAGCAACTGGAGACGGAATAAAGAAAACCTTCCCACTCACAATAGCCTAAAAATACCTAGGAAAAAACCTAACCAAAGATACTAAAGACCTCTACAATAAAAATTTTAAACCCCTGAAGGAGGAGATTGAAGAAGACATCAGAAGATGGAGATATCCCATGCTCATGGATTGGAAAAATTAATATAGTGAAAATGCCCATTCTACCCAAATTAATATACAGATTCAATTCAATTACAATTAAAATCTCCATGAGTTTCTTCACAGACAAAAAAAAACTTCCTTAAATACATATGGAAAAACAAAAGACCAGGAATGGCCAAAGCAACACTGAGCAATAACAGCAACATAGGGGGATCACTATACCAGACTTCGAACTATATTATAGGGATATAGTAATAACAGCCTGATATTGGCACTAAAGCAGACTTGTAAACCAATGGAACAAAACTGAAGGTCCAAACTTGAGCACATATAATTTCAGCTGTTTCATATTTGACAAAGGGGCCAAGAAGACTCAATGAAGGAAAAACAACATCTTCAGCAAATGGTGTTGGCAAAACTGGATCACCACTTGGAGAAGAATAAAATTAAATCCCTACTTCTCTCCCTGTACAAAAATAAACTCCAATGTATCAAAGACCACAACATGAAACCTGAAGCTCTGAAAGTGATAGAAGAAAACATTGGTAGTAACCTAAAGGACATAAGCATAAGGAAAAGACTTTCTAACTCAGACAGTATCTGTGTAGAAAAATAAGGTCAACAATTGACAAGTGGGAACTCATTAAACTCAAAAGATTTTTCACAGTGAAAGAAACAATCAATGAAGTGAAGAGAAAACCCACAGAGTGGGAGGAAACCTTCACCAGGGAGACATCTGACAGAGCATTAACATCCAGAATATATAAACTACTCAAAAAACAAAGAAGTAAGAAATTTTGACTCACACAAAAGATGGAGTATAGAACTGAACAGAGACTTTACAAGTGAGGAAGTAAAGATGGCTGAGAAACACCTTAAAAAGTGTTCAACATTGCTAATAATTAAGGAAATGGAAATGAAAACCACTATAAGATTTCTTCCCACTCTGATAAAATTGGCTAGGACCAAGAAAACAAGATACCAAATGCTGGAGATGTTGTAGGGAAAGGGGAACACTCATCCACTTCTGGTGGGAATGTAAATTCATACAACCCCTATGGAAAACAGTGTGGAGACACTTAATAGACTCACAGTGAGCCCACCTGACCCCGTCATACCACTCCTGGTATGACTCATCCTACTGTAGAGATACATGCACATGGATGTTTATTGCAGCTCTCTTCACAATAGCAAAGATCTGGAAGCAACCCAAGTGCCCCTCAACCATTGAGTGGATAAAGAAAATGTGGTACACCTACACAATTGTGTTCTATGCAGTGGTAAAGAAAGATGACATCATGAACTTTGCAGGTAAATGGATGGAGCTATAAGCCATTATAATAAGTGAAGTAACACAGTCCCAGAAAAGCAAACAACAAATGATATCCCTCATTTGTGGATGCTAGCACCAAATCCTTATTTGTAAGACAAACTGAGCAATGTTAATGTTATATTTCTTTTTATCTGAAACTAACTGTGCTGTTATAATGTGAATTCCTTGATAGGCTCTAGAATTAACTTATTACTTATTTTCAGACTTTGTAATTTTGGTATATGGGTGGAAGGTATGTATGCATATTTTAGAGTAATATAAAATTTAAGGGGAAAATGTGAATTCTGAAACATGTTTTAGAATTAACATACAGTTTATTTTCAGACATCATAATTTTGGTATATGTGTGACACACACATATATATATATATATATATATAT